>CABHPP010106694.1:0-20903 GCA_902168425.1 Peromyscus attwateri
AGATCTTGGTCTCAGCTAAGGGTTCTCTTTGGATGGCATTGTTGGTCCTGGCCAGTCCTAGCACATGAGACAGAAAATTTTAAATACGTTCCAAAATCCAATGTCCTAGTTAGGGTTTTTGTTGCTGTGATAAAACACCATGACCAAGGCAACTTGGGAAAGAAAGGGTTTATTTGGTTTTTATACTTCCACATCACTGTTTATCATCAAAGGAATTCAGGACAGGAACTCAAGCAGGGCAGGAACTTGGAGGCAGAAGCTGATGCAGAGGTCATGGAGGAATGCTTCTTACTGACTTGCTCCTTATATTGCTCACCCTGCTTTCTTATGGAACCCAGGAGCACCAGTTCATGATTACTCCACCAACAATGGGCTAGGGCCTCCCACACCCAATCACTAATGAAGAAAATGCCTTACAGGCTTGCCTACAGCCATATCTTATGGAGGCATTTTCTAAATGAAGGTTCCCTCCTCCCAGGTGACGTTAGCTTGTGTCAGGTTAACATAAAGCCATCCAGCATACCCAGCAGACACCCTCTCTTCAGGAAGGACACCTTGCTTGATTTCTTGGGTCCAAAGCAATATCTGTAGGGGAAGGGTTGAGAAGTTCAGTAGTGTTTATTCCATTAGGCCAAGCTCAACAATGGAAGATACTGTCATTAAACTAGTAATGGTGTTATGTTAGTATCAGTTCCTGAAGAGTCTGGGCTCCATTAGGCCAGGTGGCAGCATTAACTGATGGAGGAAAGCTATATATAATTAATAACATGAAGAGAAATGCTGGGAGCTTAACCCAAAGTGTAACAGCTAATATGTATCATGTGTTTTGGATGAGTAGTGTATTGGCAGTCTGTCAGGGTATCTGTTGTAAACCTGGACAAAGAAAACCCCAAAAGCCAGAGCCCACGAGGAGAAACTGATAACAATTATTATAATGGGAAATTATGATCTTCCACTTCATCTCTAGATTAAACAAATTCTGAGATCAAGGTTAAGTTACCTGAAGGAAGACTGTGTTCTTTAGAAAAAGACCAAAATCAAAACCCCAAACAAAACCAACAACCTCATTGCAGTTTCAACACAAGGGTCTGTGACACATATCTTTTTTTTCCTCCAATGGTTCCATAGATGGGTCTACTCCTTACTTTACAATACTTGAGATAAATATACAAATGGAAGCCTGGAGCTACCCTCTTTTTTCACATGGGAGCCTCCAAACTCCTATGCATACACCTCAATCTGCCAGTCTAAACTCAGAATACATCTGCATATCCTCTTGGATACTTTTGGATTTTTAGGCATACACACTAGCAGCATGCTCCATTCTGGACAGGAAAGACTGGAAAGAATCATACAGGTTCTAGAACTGGGCTCAATGCTGACAGTGCAGGGAATCTCATACTCCCGCTACTTGGGTTATGGATTTGAAATGGTAGCTTGGAACCATATCTCTTGTCATGCAGAGAGGTTGTGATTGGAAACCAGAGCAAGATTCCATTAAACTGAGATTTCAAAAGGATCCAAGACAAGAGCAAGATTTCATTAAATTGAGATTTTAAAGGGATTCAAGATAAGGATGCCATTTGTCTCCCAGGGTAATAATGTACATTGGGAAAAGAGTACTGATCAGATTTTTGGGAAATGAAGTCTCATCTCATAGTTTGTGGCCATTGTGTTGTAGATGGCCAACTAGAAGCCACCGAAATGGCTAAAATGTCTCTGATCTCCCAGCCCAAATGGTAAATCAGAAACCATTTGCATCCTTAGAGGAGTGTGAAAGATTAGTGTTCTCAAAAGCATAACAAATACAGAGGTGATTTGTAGCTTGAGTTTTCCTGCCTGGCCCACGGTCAGGATAAATCTCTTTCATCTGCCAGTCCCACAACCGCTCAGACCCAACCAAGTAAACACAGAGACTTATATTGCTTACAAACTGTATGACCGTGGCAGGCTTCTTGCTAACTGTCCTTATATCTTAAATTAATCCATTTCTATAAATCTATACCTTGCCACATGGCTCGTGGCTTACCAGCGTCTTCACATGCTGCTGGTCATGGCGGCGGCTGTCTGTGTCTCTGTCTCAGTCTTCCCCTTCCCAGAATTCTCTTCTCTGCTTGTCCCACCTATACTTCCTGCCAGGCCACTGGCCAATCAGTGTTTTATTTATACAGAATGATATCCACAGCAGTGATAGTTCCCTGTTCACTTTACCTGTTGAGACTTTGTGAAACCTGGTAGTTTGTGTAGACACTAGCTCTATTATTATGCTGAATTTAACCATGTGGCAGACCTAATTGTATCTGCTATGCAAAGTTAGTATCTTACTTTTCTCATTGTTGCTACCAAATACCTGACAAAAAGCAACTTATGGAAAGGAAATACTGATTTTGCTTTATAGTTTACAGGTACAGTCAGGCTAGGGAGATGGCTCAGCGCACAAAGGCACCTGCTTCTAAGCCTTATGATCTGAGTTCAATCCCTGGTTCCCACATATCTTCACCTACAAAATAAATAAATAAATGCATTAAAAAATGTACATTTGTTATGGTGGAGAGGCCTTGGGGTGTTTGCAGCAGGAGGAGCATGTGGCTAGGAGTCCTCTCGTGTTTACACGTCTTAAACACGGCTGCTACTAATAAGGCCTTCTTTTTTCCTTTTTATTCAGTTCGGGTGGTTAGCCCATGGGACACTGCCACTCACAGTAGGGTGGGCCTCTCATCCTCAGTTAATCCTCTTTAGAGACACTCAGAGGTATGTTTCCTAGGTGATTCAAAATCCAGTCAAGCTGCCAGTGAGGATTAACCGTAACAACAATGTATAGTATCTTTATTGAAACATCTCAGAGCTTCTGGCATTTGAAATGCAGCCAATAACTTTCAATCTTCACAAGTAAAAATGATTGAGAGCAGTTTTTATTATTTTTATACGGGAAAGAAATTGCCTTAGGGCTGTCTTAACATAGCAAGGACCTTGGTCTGCTGAATGTCAAGTTCGTTCTTTTGGTGACAGGCTAATTGGATCTGGAGAAAGGGAAGTGACAAGAACTCTACTTGCCTGAAAAGAAAGGTGTCAGAGGAGAGGGTAGATTCTAAAAGGACATAGGTCTGCCTCAGTGATAGATTTTAGTTGTGAGGTGAAACAGAACATGAAGGGCATCACCTCCAACAGAATGGGCCAGTTGCTGTGACTTGGAATTTTTATTCAAGAGGAGCCCAGCATTCAGTGGCCAGTTTGGATTTTGAAGCTTGGAATACTGCTCAGATTCACTTGTGGTTGATGATCAGTTCTGAATGGAGCCAGAGCAATCCAGAGAGCTGTGGGAGGATTGGACTTTGGTGGGAAAGGTCTTGCTTCAGATCTTGAGGACCTTGTGTGTGAGGTGAGAACATATGTATTTTTTTTAATTTTATAAAGCAAATTTAGGGTCACCTGAGGCAAAAGCCAACAAAGACATCAGCAGTTAGGTTAGATATCTTCCCGAGAGCCATGGAGTAGAAGAATTGTATTGAGATGATTTAGTAGCTACTATTTAATTTTCTAATCTTATTTTACAGATAGTATGATGGCAATTCTTGATTGTTAATATGATTAGGTTAAGAAACATCTAGGGTACTAGTGAGGCAAACCTTTAGGTGTATCAGTGAGGCTCTGTTTTCAGCAGGGAATACTGAGTAGGTAAGAACCTCCCTGAATGTGGCTGGCATTAACCCATGGGTTGGGATCCCTGAGGATGAATAAAAAGAGGAAAAGGAGAAAACCAGGTGAGTACCAGCATTCATATGGCTTTGCTTCCCAACAGCAGATGCTATGTGCTCAGCTGTTTCATGCACCTACCATCACGCCTTTCTCTCATGATGGACCCTGTCCACTCAAACTTTGAGCAAAAATAAATCTTTCTTTCTTTAGGTTAATTTTGTCCAGTATTTTGTTCTAGGCTCAAGAAAGTAACTGATACCGATGGGTTATCTAAATCAGGAGGAAAGGTAGTTTGCCACTGAGCATAGGTTCTCATTGTTGCTGGTAGGAGTAACTAAAATCATGCTCTCCAAGTCCTTAATAACATTGCTACAAGATTTATCTAGAATGATTTACAATTATTCATGTTTTCACATTTAAAGACATCATAGTTTTTTGTTTTGTTTTTTGTTTTTGTTTTTGTTTGTTTGTTTGTTTGTTTTTTGTAATGAAAGGGTTTTATCTAGTGTTTTTCCAGTTTAAAATTACTTACATATATTGTCAGGGACCAAACATGGACCATGGAAAAGTACTAGCTAGGCCAGAGAACAAGCCCCTGCCCCAAACCAGATGCCCCCAAAGATAAAGAACAGGTCAGGCAGGTCAGGTAGCATAGCAACAGAACAATGGGCCCTGACCAGCGACCTTATCACCTAGCAAGCCTCACGACTTGCACATCCCACGTCCCCCCTCAACAGCATCCCCTTCCCACCTTCCTGCCCCCTCCCCCTCCCATGCTATATAAGCCTTGCTGAGGAGAATAAAATTTGCAGCTTGATCAGAATACTGCCTTGCTGTCTTCTCTCATGTCTCCCCTTCCCTTTCATTCTCTCCCGCAGGTGGGTCGCCCCCTTTGACACCCCGCTGGCCGGGGCAATATATAAAATAAGCTTCTACTTAGGAAACTTGTTCAAAAGCAATTCTAAGAGAATATCTATGAATCTTTCTAGAACAAAATAACTATTCTCTGGCATTAACATAATGTAGAAATAAGTCAGTATATTTGCTTATTTTGGTAGTCCAAGAATGAAATCTGAGGACATTGTAAGTCATTTAAAAGACAAAACACAAAGGAGTTTTCATCCAGTATATTTAAATCTCTAGGACTGAAATATTACAATTAGAATAAGGTTGAGATAGATCTCATTTACTCAAGGTATGACCCGTCCAGCAGGTCCAGTTATTCGTGGGTCTCGGGCCAGAAAACACCTGAAAGCCAAGGGGGCGAGAAAGGAAGGGAGCCAAGCACTTTTAATAATTGACAAGAGTCAGTCTGAGTCGCATCAAGGCTCCGTTTATTAAATTGATTCTGAGGCTTATATACTTGGCTTCAGGCGGGGGAAGGGAGCAGGGAAAACGAGGAGAGAAGAGTGGAGATTCCTGAGGGAGGGTTAGGATGAGGTCACTTTGATCCCAGGCCCTGCAGCTAGCTGATTAGCATCTGTTTAGAAGGTTTATCTAGTCGTAAATCCCGGGGTCGGCTGGTACCAGGCCTCTGTCATGGGTTAATTAATACATGTTTCAGGAGGTCTTATCTAATTGTAAATCCTGAAGTTGGCTGTATCAGGTCTCTGCTTTTACGAGGTTTGATAAATCAAGGAAGGTGACACAGCTGCCTGGAGTTGGTCTCTGACAAAGGTAAAAGACACACTATGTGGAGCAGGATTCAGGAGTCCTGAGTGTGTGAAGTCCTGAGTGTGTGTGTGTGTGTGTGTGTGGGCACAGCCATGTCAAGGACTTGAAGGCCTCAGGCCCATAGGACAGTGACAAAGCCTACAATTAGAAAATATATAGAACAAGAGAACTTATGGTGTGTTGCCTGGTCTTTGCTTGGCCTCAGGGTGGTGACTGGGGTGGTAAGGGAATGAAGGAAAGACAAACACATGGACACACAGACCTAGAAAGAAGTTGAAGTCAGGTAGACTGGGATCTCTGATGGAGAAACACTAGCATCCCAGAAGCTCAATATCTATTGCATACAGCTGAACAAGGAGGCAGGGTTAGCGGATTTCTATAGGAGCAGGCTCTGTAGGGGAAGTAGTCTTCAGGCTGTAAATATCCAGGAGGAGAAAGCTATAGTGGACATTTCTGTATACACTATCTACATGTACATAGGAACCAAAGGAAGGCTTTGCCATTCCTCTGAGGCTCACCCTGGGAGTGGAGGGGTAGGGTAGTAGGCTTTGCCATTTTCCATGGGCCTGAAGTTAGTTACACTTTTTATGTAGTATAACATTTTTTCTTTTGTTCTTTTGAGACATAGTCTTGCCAGTTAAGAAGCTTCAGTCTCAGGAATATCTTTCACAAGGACTGGGCCTCACATCTTTGAATGTAGTCATAAATAAGGATAGAGGCTGGGGAGACAGCTCACTGGTAGAGTGCTTGCTTAGCATGCTTAGTCTTAAACCTCCAACACTTCAAAGAGGGATGTAAATGGAGATGGAGCTTTCAATCCCATCTGCCTGATTATACCTGGCAGTTTATTCCCAAATTACCACACAGAGGCTTATATTATAAATGATTGGCCAAATGCTCAGGCTTATTACTAACTAGCTTTACATTTAAATTAACCCATTTCTATTAATCTATGTATCACCATGTGACCCATGGCTTACCAGTCCTTTGGCATCCTGCTCCTTGGGTGGCTGGCATGCATCTTCCTCATCTCTGCCCTCCGTCTCCCTGTATCTCCATTGGGCTTTCCTGCCCAGCCTTACTCTGCCTGACTATGGGCTAAATCAGCTTTTATTATCACAGTATATAGAAGGGTTCTCCCACAGCAAGGGGAGGGGGAGAGGAAGAATGTGGTTGGGAGAGAAAGTTGTGGGCATGGTGACATACATCTATAATCCCAGAATTCTGGAGGCTGAAGCAGGCACATTTTAAGTTCAAGAGCAGCCCAGGCCACACACACACACACACACACACACACACACACACACACACAGACACACACAGACACACACACACACACACACACACAGAGAGACTTTTTTTTTTGGAGAAAGATGGAGCCTATTTTATTGGCAACACACTTGGATATTTTGGGCATAAAAAGAAAATACAAAATACTGTCACTATTCTTTGGTAAATTTATACTTTTCATTAGAGCTTATTATTTACTTAAAGACAAAATGTTCTGAGAGAAATGTATTAAATTAATCCCTAAGTCTGTTGTCCTTTTGTTCCCCCTGGCAGATGCTACAGTATTTCTGAATTCTCTGTTTCTGTGCAGGGTTCAGATGATTATAATAAGTAAATGATTGAAACTAAAAATCCTCTCAGAAAAATAATGAGTGAGGAGTAGACGGCAGGCCAGAGTGCCTATTGTCCTCTATAGTCTAGGGAACTTCACAAGTTTCTTTTTTCGAATTCCATCCTCTTTTCATGAGTTTCAGTTATTCAAGAGGAGAACTTTTGAACAATTCTGTCCACTTTTTATTTCAGTTACTTTATATTTGGAATCTTCTTTTCAGGTGCTGTGAGCTTTTCACCCTTGCTTGTTGAATTAGCAACAGAGAATTCATGGACTTGAAGTGACATTTTAAACTAAAACCAAAACACAGCAAACTTCTTCCTCAATTTACTTACAAATCAATCAGTTTGAAAAGGTTTGTAAACATTTTCCAACACTTTTTATAGATGTGGGTCAAGTCTGGGACTTTTCTGAAGGTAACATTCAAGTCAACTAAAGTTCCAGGAAACATGACATTTTGTTTCCCTGGGTGTTTTCACAGAAATGTACTTAAGGAATCCCAAATGGAGAACAACCTTTCAGGGCCTTGGCTGCCCCTCCAAACAGGGTTGGGGCATCTTAAAGATCAGCTCAAATTATCTGGCTTTGCTAAATTTCACCTGTTTTCAGGATTCTTATGGCTTCCACCTCAACCTTTAACTCAGCCCAGTTGTATTTGAAAACCAGATGCATTGGCTGTAGAATACAGCTGGGTTGGTTCCAAATGCACCCTGTGGAACTGCGGCCCTTGTTAATCCAAAACAGTGTGGTTTTCACTCTGTCTCTTGTGAGAAAGGAATCTGGCTGTATTTTAAGTAGTAGAACTTATTTCAAAAGTTTGAGATTTGGTAAGCTGTTTTTGAAGTTTTACGTATTTCTATCCTAAGCTTAAAGTATGTTTCTCTAGGAGGGGGAGGACATCCAAGTCTTTACATGAGCACGATAGCAATCTCATTTCTGAATTCCTCTTCATCCTTCCCCAGTCTGAAGTTTAACCACTCCTTCAGCTACATCCTCTTGCACTCATGCCCCACATCTTTTCCACACTGTATGAGTGCAAGGTTTTCCCCTTAAATTTGCCAGTTAACAGTTTTTTTTAAACTTGTACTTCTTAGAGATTTACTTCTTCCATGAAATATTCCAATCAAAACTTATGAAATGCCAGAAAGGAAAAATATATGCTCAAAAATATAACCATTGGAGGCTCTTCAGCTATGTGAATCAGCTCACCTCGAGGTAGTTGTAGATGTCCGAGTGAAAATAGACTCTGGGTCCCACACTGCTGAGTGACACTCTTGGGTTCAGCCCTTAACAGCACATTGCAGATTTCCTGCTTCTGAAGTGAAGGAACAATGATTCTGTTACCTGCTTCACAGGAACTCCTTACTTGGAAGGCACTCAGCTGAGTTTAGACAATGCATTGATAACCAATTGCTTACTTTTGTAAGACCTCATGTGTTTGTTTTAAAAAAAAATAAGAATTGAATTCAGCCCAACAATATATGACTGAGGTTAACATTTTCTTCCCCCAAAGACCGCTTCGACACTCCTCCATATTCTGGCAGTTCTCTTCAATAGAGAGTAACAACCAACCGTAACACACCATGTTCACAGTTTCTCCAAATTCCTCTCAGATGACTTCTTGGCCAGTGAATTTGGGTTCCAGGGCCCATGTATAAACCATTTTTGTATTTTTCCAAAGTAAAATTGTTTTCTTCAAGTTTTTTTTTCTCTTTCCATCAGGAAGTCATGTTTTTCCTGTGAATGGAACTTAAACCCCAATTGTTCAGTTCTAAATTCAAAACCCACAGAGTTGGTCTAAAGTAAACAAAGCACGTTTATTCTCTTGTTCCTAATTGCTTGAAATTCTATCTAGGTTTTCTAAAGCTGATTGAATCATACCAACATTTTCTATGAACCACACATGGATTTGGAGTTTATAGAGAAACCCCAAGCCTCTAGAAATATACCCCACATCAAGAAAGCTTCATTTGGTCTTAAGTTTCACTACAAGAATTCAATATAGCTTCATTAAAAACTACTAAGCAATCCTGGAAAAAGATGGTGTGTTGCCAATAAAATGTCATGTCTGTGTGCCACTGTAAAGCCACCCTAATTTGCACCTCAAAGTCTCAAATATTTTAGAGTCACTAGAATTGTGCACATGTAATGTACAAGGTCCTAACTTCACAGGCTGGAGAGATGGCTCAGTTGGTAAAGTGCTTGCCTTGCATACACGAGGACATGAGTTGGTCTCTACAATCCACATTAAAAAAACCTCCTGGTCTGCTGATGCCCACTCATAATTCCAGCATAAAGGAAGCAGAGACAGGTGGGTTCCTGGGGCTCACTGGCAACCAGACTAGCCTAATCTCTAGGCTACGTGAGAGACCCTGTTCCAAAAAATGAGGTGGATGGCTCCTGATGAGCACCTGAAGGCTGTTCTCTGTCCTCCACATTTTCCCTGTTCAGATACACATGCTCACACACACACACACACACACACACACACACACACACACACACACGAACCTCTAAAGTTCCCACCCAGTACTTCACATCTTGAAAGCACACAGAATAGCGTACAACGAAATTATAGATGTGGATCTCTGTTAAATCACAAGTAAATGGTGCAGCATTGAAAGGAGCTTCAAGTGCACCAGGAAGAATTTAATGTACTTACCAGTGTCTTAGAGTTTCACCCTATGGGGTAAAAGTAAAAGATGTGGATGATACTTAGCTAAACATTACTAATTTCAAACAGACCTAGAATGACAGAACTTGAAGGGGATATTAGGGCAGAGTTTTTACTCTGATACTTCTGCATTAGAAATTGAAGAAACTTAATGGCAGGCAGGCAAGGGGCAGTGTTTGTAACGTGGACTTCTTTGTATATGAGCTGCTGCTGGAAGCTAAGATCCACTCTTGAGTAGAGTCTTCCTGGAAATGCCCACAGAGATTTGCTCAGAGGCATGCCTCTTAGTTTCTTCTAGGTCCAAGTCAGTTACAATCAAGGTTAATCATCACAAATCCATCCTTTGTCATCTTGACCCTAATCACATTTTCTTATGCCATGCTTCATTTTGAAATGAAAACAATAACAAGGTCGTAATTGTGTTTAACAGGATATAAGTGCCTCGTGTACAACTAAAAACACAGTATTCATCCAGAAGAGATGCAAAGTTCCTTGAGAAAGGCATCCCATAGCTTAAAAATGATAATATAGATGTGTAACACTTAACACTTATTGTATCTCAATTGTTGCCATATTACATGTTAAAGAAGTAGAGGAAAGAAATCAAATATCTGGTATATATATATACACACACAAACATATTTCTTTTTTTCTTTTTGTTATTTGAGATGATGTTTCTCTGTGCTGTTCTAGAACTAGCTCTGTAAACCAGGCTGCCCTGGAATTTATAGAGATCCACCTGCCTCTGCCTCCCAAGTGCTGGGGTTGAAAGTGTGCGCCACCATCACTGGCTTTACAAAACATTCTTAACAAAACAGCACAGAAACACTCATATTAATTACAATCCTTGTTTTTGTAACTGGTCCTATGGCCTATCATCAAGCATCTCACCAAATCTTGGTTATTTGCTGTGGGATGGTCTGTATGTCAAATGCTCTGATTGGTCAATAAATAAAACACTGATTGGCCAGTGGCCAGGCAGGAAGTATAGGGGAGACTAACAGAGAGGAGAATTGAGAGAACAGGAAGGTGGGAGGAGACACTGCCAGCTGCCGCCATGACAAGCAGCATGTGAAGATGCAGTAAGCCACGAGCCACATGGCAAGGTATAGATGTATAGAAATGGATTAATTTAAGATGTAAGAACTGGATAGCTAGAAGCCTGAGCCATTAGGCCAAACAGTTTAAACAATATAAGTTTCTATGTGTTTACTCGGTTGGGTCAAAGTGGCTGTGGGACTGGCAGGTGAGAGAGATTTGTCCTGACTGTGCACCAGGCAGGACTGGAGAAAACTCCAGCTACAGGTTATTTACATGGAGGGATGACCCATATCTTCATTTCTGAAGGGTCTAGGTCATCTATTATTCTGCCTGGATTGGGTTGTTGTAACCTCATACTGACCTTAATCAAAGGACATGACAACACTGTAGGAGACCAGCTCCAACATTTTTATGACAGGGAACTCTTAGGGAGAGAGGGATAAGAGATTGAGGTAGAAATATAGAGGTAGAAGAATAGAGGGGAGAGAAACAGAAACACAGGATAGCCTCGGGAGGGCCTGGATCCTTATCCACTGGCTCCTTCTGTCTCTTATAAAGAGCTATTTATAGGAACGCCAAGGGATGGAGCAAAAGACCTCCCCCTCGTGCAGCTGAGTGCAAGCTTTTCCTATCACCTAGTAACCATGCACATGGTCAAGCAATCCTCTAATCCAGCCCTACAGGGTAAAGCAAGCTCAGATCTCACTAGGAAACCTTTGTGGGCCTCCACAACTCCCCCTTCTTGATATAAAAATGCCCCTCAGATAGACTGTGCCTGTCTTAGGTCATCCTTCTTGATTATCTTCCTTACCCGTCATGGAGATATATTTTCCATCAAGCATACTCTGGCTTAGGATGGAAGCTATCAAGAAGCAAGTTGCCCTTCTTTGACTACCAGCCTCTGGCAGGAAGAGGTACAGAACCTAACTCACCTCTGACTCAGGTCCCTACTGAGTTTGCAAATAATCCAGTGATCTCCATAGTTGCCACACCTCCCAGTAAAGGAGTAGAGGATAATAAAGATGGAATATCTTTTTGAAATGGGTCTAAGGTGACTACAGCAGTCTCAGCTGCACCAAGGCCTTTTCTTGGATCAAAACTTTCTCATAACAGATGTTCAATAAAATTTTAAGAGACTACTTTGATTTAAAGGAGAAAACAGTCATTTCAAAACACTTTAAAGTATCCACTCAAGTAAACAGAAACCCATGCTAATTATAAAAACACTTTTACAAACTAACTCCATTGTTGGAGGCTTATCCCTTTGTGGGAGGCCTACCCCTTTCTAAACAGAAACAGAAGAAGAGTGGAAAGTTTTAGCAAGAAGACAGAAAAGCTCCCCTAATTATGACACCTTCAGTTAAGTTTTCCAGGGGCAACTGAGACCGTAAAATTATAATTTGGGCTATTATAAAAAAGTGTTTAAATATATCTGGTACAAACATTATCATACATATTTACAACTAGCATGAGTATCACTATACTACTATATATATTTACACTTTTTTACAAACCATGAATATCACTATACATATTTACACATTTTACAAACTTAGATTCAAAAGGAAACTCTATAGGACTATTTTACAAACTTTAACACACATCGAGAAGAGATTTTCTTAACAGAACTAACTTATATTCAAAATCAAACTCTATTAGCAAACATCTAGAAGAGATTTCTTAACTGAACTAATAAGAAGACAGGAAGTACGCAAATAATTTCTAAGGTTTGGAGTTTATAGTCAGCTTTGATATCATTCTGAAAGTTTTCTTGAGAGTTTGAAGTCAGAGCCTAATTTGTCAGTGGCTCTTAAACTTGACCGAGGGTAAAATTCCCTCTTCTTAATTTTTTAAAGCTACATTTTTTAAAGATTACCATGGGCTTTTTAAATGATGCCAATATTTCCCTCTTGCATTTTTGACACAACTCAATCCCATAAGTCTTTTCACACCCAAAGCAATTTTCCAGTGTAAGCAAATTCCCAATGTAAGGACCACTTTCCATTGTTTTTTTTTTTAAAGGGATTTCAAAGTGGTTGATTGACAAATGGTATTAGCATTTTAATTATCTCCTGAGAGGCAAACTGTTTGCCTGTTTGTAGTTCTCAGGAGGTAAGGCTAAACTTTCTAACATTACTTGGAAAAGAAATGGCATTTTGAGCTGAAACACACACACACACACACACACACACACACACACACACACACACAGAGAAAAACATTGTTTCGGGATAGTGTAGTACTGGCATCTCTGTTACAGACTTCAGACGTCATTTTCCAAACTGCCTTTCTCTATATTGTCACACTGTTACAAGCTACATTATGGACCACATTTCCCAAGCTGCCTTTCTCTATATATCGTCATGCTTTTACAAATGAACTATACTTCCCATGCTGCCTAATGGGTCCGGGAGAAAACTTCCATTCACACGGTCTGTATTTATGCCAAAATCAAGCTTCTGTTTTTATCACAGGAGATTTTTTGTCTTCTCTAAGCTTGCATTAGGACATCTGCATTACTGTTTGACAGGCGTACCTCTTTAATCAGATTTTTCACCTGCCACTGTTCCTGAAGCAGGTTACACCTGTCCTCATGCACTCAGACAGGCATTTGTTGCCAGAAGCAAAAATCCTTGGGTGCTTCATTCCCTTGCCTCATTGGGTCAGTGAAAAAGAATGAGAATACTTGAAAAATAAAGAGCTTTTTTCAGAAATATCTTTTCCCCAATAGAAAAAAGAAAAGAAAGATCTTTTTCAGAAAGATTTTTTTCCCTAAAAGAAAAAGGAAAGAAAGAAATTTGAGAGCTTCCCCCCCCCCCCCCCCAGTCGTTGGTGCTGCATAGCCCCACCTACCAGCTTGGGGCTTGCATTCAAGAAGGCAGCTGTCACTGTTCCCACCAGCCTTGTTTGTACAGCCAGATTTTTTATACTAGCAGTTTTTCCCGGGTGCTGTGCCACCTCTGCCTTGGCTCCCTGCTCGAGGAAGCTGCCTGACAACTGCAGGGATCTTAGTATCCCCAGAACGCACTCAAACTCAGAGGTGCTTGTTCCCTGGCCCTTTGCTAATTGCTTCTCGATTGACAGTTTGAAGTGGAGACATGACGCTAACAGTCAGGATTAGCAATGCTTCAGGGTTTTTTTTTTTTCTATGCTAGGGCAGTTACGAGTGATTCTCCCATTCTGATAGAAGTTTCTTCCAGGTAAATTTAATTTTTGCCCCCATGGAAAGAGAAAAAAAATCTGAGAAAGAAAGGTCTGAAAAGCTTTTAGTTTTTTTAGAGAGATTACTAAGTTTCCCCAAGACTTCTGTTCTCTAAACTTTGGCTTCATGGTCAAATGGAAACTAACTCTGATGGTATGATGTTTTCATACAGTGGCAGCATCAGTGGAGTGAAAAGTTTTATTTCAATCACATCCACCTCAGGGAAATTTCTTTCCTCTGCTGCTCAGGACTTAAAATCTAAGCTGTCCACAGGCCAAAAGCTCCCACAGGAATATTTTTTCTGCCTGTTTTCCTTATCTTTGATAGATTTTTCTCTGATTCTCCCACGGGAGTTTGCATTAATAGCCGCAAGGTTGGAAAATCAAGGGCATAGTTTCTCTGTCTTGTTGCTTATCTTATCCTAAGTTTTTTCTTATACTATATTCCTGCATTCTACCTTATATTTTCCCTTCTTACCCTAAACTTTTTTCTTATTTTTATAGATAGAAATTAAGAGAGAGAGAAAAAAGAAAGAAACCTAAATAGAGGGAAATATATGATGCAGCCTCACTTTTCAACTTTGGCATTCCATCACCTAACTTTCACTCCTGAGAATAAAATATGGTCACTTTTATAATTCATTATCAGGCATGCCCCCTTACACCTGTTATGCCACCTAATACTCCTTTTGCCAACTCCCCATCCCTGTTCCTGGTGCCATATATGGGAGACCAGCTCCCACTTTTTTATGACAGGAAACTCTTGAGGAGAGAGGGATAAGAGATTGAGGTAGAAATACAGAGGTAGAAGAATAGAGGGGAGAGAAACAGAAACACAGGATAGCCTTGGGAGGGCCTGGATCAATACCCACCAGCCTCTTCTGTCTCTTCAAAAGGGCATTTTATAGGAATGCCAAAGGGTGGAGCAAAAGACCTCCCCCTAGCACAGCCAAGTGCAAACCTTATAACTTACCTAGTAACCATGCACATGGTCAAGCCATCCCCTTATGCAGCCCTGCTGGGTAAAGCAAGCTCAGATCTTACTAGGAAACCTTTGTGGGCCTCCATACAACACCAAGAGAATTCTGGCTATATAGTGCCAAATATTGGTGACTTCTTCATGTAACTTATTACTTGAGTCTTTAGGACCAGCCTGGGTCCAATTACGTATGTGCTGCTTTCATTTGATGATGGATTGCTGCTGTGAAATCCAAGTTTATGGCTTGTTGGGTCAAATGACACCCAGCTCTTTTTGGGTAGATCAGGTCAGATGACAACTTAATAATGGTCTATTGTCAAGCATCCAGTTCCCACTAAAGCCCAATAGCTGACCAAGACTTGTTATCTGCATATAATGGCAGGGCCTTGTTCCAAAATCCTAAAGGCCTCTTCTGTAATCTACTTATGGGGACTTGCCAAAGGCTCAAAACAGTATATATACCTGTGATTGACACCTAAAGTACCATTAAGGTTTACTGGAGCATATGGTCCAAGTAGTAGAGCACAGGAGCCTAGATCTTCTGTTCCAGGCCCCACTCCAAAGGAGGAACTCTCCCAGTCATTTCGTTCATGGGATGGTGTAACACTCCCATCTAAAAAAGGTGCCAACAGTTTGCTTGATTGATTGACATACATTTTTCAGGGTTCTCTAGAGGAAAAGACCTGATATAATGAATACCTATTACAAAGGAGATTTATTGCATTGGTTTGCCTGATTTAGGCTGGAAAGTTAAATAATGGCTGTCTGAATATTGGAGAGACCGAGAACCCAGTAGATTCTCTATTCATGAGGTGGGATACCTAAACAGACCCAACATGGTGCTGAAGGCCTAGTACATTCCTGGAGAGTCACTGATTTTCAGTCTACATTGGAAATCCAAAGAAGCTGAATTTTGATGTCACAAAGGATATCAACCACATGCCCTTACTAGTAAGGTTTGAAGGCAGGCAGCAGGCAGGCAAAAGCAACCCTACTTTTCCTTTAGACCTCTGAAGAAGGGTTTTTCCCCTAAGTTAACCTTTCTAGGAAATACTATGACAACCATGTTGAGCTGGGTGTCTTAGTTGATTCCAGATCACATCAAGTTTATGAAAAAATTAGCTACCACAGCTGAAGTAGGGTTAAAAATGCTCTAGTATGATTGAGCTGGAGATGAAAATTTACCCAACTGAAAAATGAGCTGCATCCAAAATCCAAATAAAGCCATTAAGCATTAGGCTCTTTTCTTGGTGGTTGTAGGGGCCAGGTATGACAACTTATCTGTCACTTTAGAAGGAAAATATCTTCATGCCTTATGTCACTGGATGCCTAAACTTTTCACCAAGGTGGAAGGCCCTTACATTTTGTCTAGATTTATTTCCCATTCTCATATATATATATATATGCTTTACCAATAAGTCCAGAGTGGTTGCTACCTCCTGCTTAATTATTACAATTGGCATAATATCATTAATATAATGGACCTGTGTAATACCTCATAGGAGAGACAGGTGATTACATGAAGGTTTAAATGATCAAAGCACTCCACAGATTTTTAAAATATCCTAACCATCTAACATACCATGCTTTGTGATCTTAACAAGAAATATATCAATCTTTGGTATCAGTTATTTCAAAAAGCAAATTAGAAAAAACTGGAGAATAAAATGAAATCTAAACAGACCATTTATGTAGCCCATATAAGCACACAGCAATGCTGTATCTGTTGCTGTTGTATGTCTTACTTGGGCTATTCATTCCACACTGGAGATGACTAGTTGTGGCGATATTTTATTTATATGCTAATAAATAAAGTTTGCCTGGAGATCAGAGGACATAGGCAGCCATTTTTAAGTAAACATAGAAGTCAGGCAGTGGTAGCACATGCTCTTAATCTGATCTCATGGCAGGCAGGGTCTCTATGTGTTCAAGGACATACTAGGGAACAGCCAAGCATGGTGACACATGCCTTTAATCCCAGTACCAGCCATAGAGATCTGTAGGTCTATACAGACAGGCAGTAAAAAGGAAGTAAGGTAGTTGGGCTAAGAGGCAAAGAGAGGGCAGAACAGCAAAACAATAAAAGCCTGGGTAGACAGGAAGTATCTCTCTTGGGAAGCTACAGTGGTGTGGTGAGTTAAGGCTAGCTGGTGTCTCTCACTATTTCCCTGATCCCTAAGATTTTCACCCCTATATTTGGCTCTGTGTTTCTTATTTAATAAGGCTGTTTAAAAATTCATCTACAGCTAGCAATGCAAATGAATCCAGAAGGTTGAACTACCCTTCTAAACAAATGGGTCAAATATTATAAATTGTATGTTCTTCCATTTGAGCTTTTCCTAATTAAGCACATCTACTGGTTTTCACTAGAAATTTCAGTAAAAGTATATGGTGGATTGTTCAGAACATTTTCAAGTTTCACAGTGTCTGTAGCGCTTGCTTCATTTATTGTTATAGTCAGGGTTCCCTAGAGAAACAGAAATGAAAGACTGAATCTCTACCTGCCTGTCTTGTCTGTCTGTCTGTCTGTCTGTCTGTCTATCTGTCTATCTCTATCTATCTATCTATCTATCTATCTATCTATCTATCTATCTATCTATCATCTATCTATCTATCTATCTATCTATCTATCTATCTATCTATCGAAAGGGGATTTATTAGAGTGTCTTTCAAGTTGTGTTCTGGCTAATCTAACAATGGTTGTCTACCAATGGAAAGTCCAAGAATCCAGTAGTTTTTCAGTTCATGAGGCTGGATGTCTTAGTTGGTCTTCAGTATACACGGAATCCTGAAGAATCAGGCTCTCATGTCAGTGAAGGAATTGACTTACCATCCAGGGTGAGGGCAAGGAGGCAGAGAGGGAGGGAGGGAGGGAGAGAGAGAGAAAGAGAGAGAGATTGAAGTTCCTTCTTTCATATAGGCTGTTACCAGAAGGTGTGGCCAAAATTAAAGATATCTCATTTCATCTCAAAAGATCTGGATTAAAAACGGGTCTCCCACTTTGAAGAGTTTAAGAAAAAATTCCTTACAGGTGTACCCAGCCACTTGGGTTTTAGCTAATTCCAGATTTTGTCAAGTTGACACCAAGAATAGCTACCACAACGATATTGCCATGTGATCTCTAGAGAGAGCTTTCCCTTTCCTTGGGGACCTTGACATCTATATCAGATCTTCCCTTCTATGCCAGCATCTTCCTTCAGCCATTGAGAGTTTTCTTGGGATTTGGAGGATATATCATGCTTGTTGAATTGAACCAAACTCAAGTTTATCATTGCCTTGGCTGACCCTGGCCTACCCAAGATGCTAGGATAGTATCCTCTACTTGTCTTTATGATCTAATTTACCCTAAATTTACTATTGTGGTATATGAACTCAAATTTTTTCTTGGATTTATAAATATTCTTTTTCAGTAACTAGACATAACATTATATTCAAAGATACTAAACTTATGTTGAAATAGCAGAATTGAAATATTACAGCAAGTCCTAACATTCAGCAATGGGAACAAATTTAGGAACCTAAACATGACTGAATGTCCTGAGGATGAAGTCTGTCCAAAGGAGTAGAATTTCAGTACTCCAGCACTGGAGGCCCATCATTAATATGACATCAAGAGCATGAAGGGGAGATGTTGGGATAGAAATTGGTATGTTCTGGCAAAGAAGAGATGTCTGAAGAGGCGATACACATTGTGAAAATTTCCACATGAGCTTTTCCAAGGAGCCAAAAATATATTGGAATCAATAAATGTCAGTAGCTTGCATCATTTTTTAAAACCATATTAATGTAGGGATATAAAGCCCTTGGCATAAACAAAGCTAACCGCTTGCCAGAGCCTTATGCTCTGAATCATCCCAGACACTCACCTGATTTATCTTGGTTCAAATGCTGTTTTTAATCACTGTTGAGTTGTAATTCTAAGATGCTGAAAGGCAGACAAGGCAAAAATGTGTGGTACACATGCCTTTTCAGCAACATGGCACTATGTGAAGAATATTTGTGGCTAAATTAAAGTTTAGGACAGTCAGTGCCATTTAATGAATTCTAGGTTAGCAATGATTAATAAACAGTAACTCAGAACACTGTTTATTTTCTGTGCTTGAGACTTTACTTTGGAGTGGGCCCTATAAACACACATGTCCTTCTCACAAGGCTGGCATTCACATACTGTGCTGTGATACCCAGAAAACCTGGTCTGAAACACAGGATTTGCCTGAATGAACAGCTCGTCACTTCTTACAAGAAGCCACAGAAGACTGCTTTACAGCAGCAGACATGAAAAGCCTTTCTACTGGCTATAGTTTTAAGGCAACTTAATAGAAAATTCTGCAATCCGTGTTTGAGACCAAATTCTGAGTGACATTGTATGTTGCCTTTATCCTAACTGATGATGTTTAAGGATGTGACAAAGTTTACAGAATAATTCAACACCAGTTGATCCTGGAGCCTTGACTTTTACCTTGAATTCCCATAGTAAAATGAGCCCTTTCCCTCCAGATAGGATATTGAGTACTGCAGATTCTAGGTTAGCAACCATGTTACTATAATAGCTGAGGAATACCTTGATCTCCTGATCCTCCTACCTATACTTCCCAAGAGACAGGATTGCAGTAGCATATCACTATGCCTAGTGGAAATTGTGTCTTTTGTCCAACAATTGTTCAATGTAGTCCCAGATGTTAGTGTAGCAAGATTTGATTTTATCTTCCAAAGCCAAAGTAGAACTTTCATATAATGTGTTTGGTAGTGCTGTGCAATTAACTCACAAGAGAAATTAGTTTAGGATTGTGCCTATTGATCAAGCTCACAAGCAGTATGTGCTTATTCTTTTTTTTTTTTTGGTTTTTTCGAGACAGGGTTTCTCTGTGTAGCTTTGCGCCTTTTCTGGATCTCGCTCTGTAGACCAGGCTGGCCTCGAACTCACAAAGATCCTCCTGCCTCTGCCTCCCGAGTGCTGGGATTAAAGGCGTGCGCCACCACCGCCCGGCTGTGCTTATTCTTATAACCACTGTGGTATAATTTTGTCTGCTGATATGATCATTATTGTTAGCACACTTGGAAAAATGTTATGAATTCTAGATGAGCAACAATAAATAGTTACTATTGTGGAATTTTTAGGCTTTTATTAATAGAAAGTACCAAATAAAATATGTATACTCCATTAATCAGCAAGAAATCACATTTCTCAGATAGAAATTCAGAGAGAAATAATAGATTCTAGAGCCATTACCAAAGTAACACCTTGGCAGTGTAACAGGCACTCAGACCTTAGTGGGCCCCCAGACCTTAGCACAACTGACTCCATGATGAAAGTACCATGCAGGCCTTGGAACTTTGCACATAGGCAGTAACACTTACCAAAATGAGAACAAAAACCTAATCCATCAAAGTCCATAGTTCTTGGAAAGTTCCTAAATGGAATAGCCTTGCTATTTGACTTCTGTAGTTCTGCTTCTGGCTGCTTTTGTTTACTGAGGTATGTCAACCAAGGATGTTTTGTGTGTGTGTGTGTGTGTGTGTGTGTGTGTGTGTGTGTGTGTGTGTATGTGCTTAAAAGCTCACCCTAAGAAAGGCTCAAGGCTGCACTGAGGTTTTGAACACCCAGTAAGTAGTCACTGGCTTGCTAATAAAAGACTTTCTATTGGCTTAAACCTGTATATGAGTGGTCTTCTCTGGTGGATACTTCACAAGAACAGTTCTGGGTCTGACTTCCAGCATTACTACATCCTCCTCCTCCATTTCTTCTTCCTTCTCTTTCTCCTCCTCCTTCTTCTTTAATGATAGCAAAGTAGTCTAGGAAACCAGAAAATACTTCCATTATTCCCTTTTTTTCTTAAAACCAGACCTGATTGTGAACCTAAAATGTATTTCTCTCATGGACTTGAACTATCTCCTTTTCTCAACTTATCCAAATCAAAGAGTTTCCTCAAACTGATAATACTCCCATTCAGACATGCCCAATTCTTCAGATTTTATAATCTTTTCTTACTTCTGAGCAACTAAAATCTCCCAGGCTC
>CABHPP010106697.1:0-24471 GCA_902168425.1 Peromyscus attwateri
TTTGGGGCATAAATGTTCAGAATTGAAATTTCCTCTTGGTGGATCCTTCCTGTGATGAATATGTAATGCCCTTCTTGATCTCTTTTGATTGATTTTAGTTTGAAGTCTATTTTGTTGGATATCAGGATGGCTACACCCGCTTGTTTCTTAAGACCGTTTGATTGGAAAGTCTTTTCCCAGCCTTTTATTCTTAGGTAGTGTCTGTCTTTGTATTTGAGGTGTGTTTCTTGTATGCAACAGAAAGATGGGTCCTGCTTTCGTATCCATTCTGTAAGCCTGTGTCTTTTTATAGGCGAATTAAGTCCATTGATATTAAGAGATATTAATGACCAGTGATTGTTCATTCCTGTTATTTTTTTGGTGGTAGTGTGTCTGTACTTCTTATCTTTGGGGTTTACTGCTGTGGGGTTATCTACTGCCTGTGTTTTCAAGGGTGTATCTGACTTCCTTGGGCTGGAATTTTCCTTCTAGTGCTTTCTGTAGGGCTGGGTTTGTGGATAAGTATTGTTTAAATCTGGCTTTGTCTTGGAATGTCTTGTTCGCTCCGTCTATGATGATTGAAAGTTTTGCTGGGTATATTAGTCTAGGCTGGCATCCATGGACTCTTAGTGTCTGCATTACATCTGTCCATGTTCTTCTGGCTTTCAAAGTCTCCATTGAGAAATCGGGTGTTATTCTGATGGGTTTGCCTTTATAGGTCACTTGGCCTTTTTCCTTTGCTGCTCTTAATATTCTTTCTTTGTTCTGTATGTTTAGTTGTTTAAATATTATGTGGCGAGGGGACTTTTTTTGGGGGTCTAGTCTGTTTGGTGTTCTATAGGCTTCTTGTATCTTCATTGGCATTTCCTTCTTTAAGTTGGGAAAGTTTTCTTCTATGATCTTATTGAATATATTTTCCGCGCCTTTAAGTTGGTATTCTTCTCCTTCTTCTATCCCTATTATTCGCAGGTTTGGTCTTTTCATGGTGTCCCAGATTTCTTGGACATTTTGGGTCATGACTTTGTTGGCTTTAGTGTTTTCTTTGACTGATGAATCTATTTCTTCTACCGTATCTTCAACGCCAGAGATCCTCTCTTCCATCTCTTGCATTCTGTTGGTTATACTTGCATCTGAAGTTCCTGATCGTTTACTTAGATTTTCTATTTCCAGCATTCCCTCTGTTTGAGTCTTCTTCATTTTTTCTATTTCCCTTTTCAGGTCTTGGACTGTTTCCTCCATCTGTTTCATTGCTTTTTCATGTTTTTCTTTCAGTGCTTTATTGTTTTCTTCCAGGACTTTATTTTTTTCTTCTACTTTAATTGTCCTTTCCTCTAGGTTTTTACAGCGCTCTTGCAATTTTTTTGTATTTTCCTCTATATAAGCCTCTATCTTCTTCATGATGTTATTCATAAGGCTGTTTCCTTCTGCTTCTTCCAATTTTTGATGATCAGCTCTAGATGTTGGAGGAGGGCTAGGTTCTGGTGATGCTGTATTGCTCTTCATTTTGTTGTATGTACTTCTGCCTGGACGTCTGCCCATCTCCTTGTGTTCGATCTTGGTCTTATCAGCTCACTTGGTGGAGAAGGAGCTGACAGATTCGGGAAGTCTCTCTCTTTTGTCCAGATGGGACTCTCTTCTCCAAATGGGAGGTGCGAGACAGGTTGGGGGCTCTTGTTCAGATGGGAAGGCCGAAGCAGGATGGGAGCTATTGTCCAGATGGGAAGTCCGAGGCAAGATGGCAGCTCTTGTTCAGAAGAGAAGTCTTTTGTCCAGAAGGGAAGTCCGGGGCAGGATGGGAGCTTTGTCCAGAAGGGAAGTCCTTTGTCCAGAAGGGAAGTCCATCCAGGCAGGATGGGAGCTGGGGGCCGGTCTCTAAATCTCAGGAAGTGGCGGGTCTCTGGGGGTGCTGGACTTGGGGGCAGGGCTTGGAGACTGCAGGGGATCTTGGGGAAGGGGGCCCTTCCCGGTAGGGGTGGGGGTAGTAGGGAACCTGCCCGTTGGCCAGAACTTGGGGCCAAGGTGTGCAGGTCTTGCCAGGGGCAACTGGCGCCCAAGGACGGGATCTAGGGTGAGCGTGATTGAGTTTTGTATAGCCTAAAATATAAGAAACAAGTCTCATTTTTCTACATATAGCTAGACTAGCACCGCATCTTGATAATATTGCCTTTTTCTATGTTTTGTTGTCTTTGATAAAAAAAATCAGGTTGTTATAAGCGTGTAGGCTTATATTTAGGTCTTCAATGTTCTTGGCACAATGAGTGTGTTTTATTGCTCTAGTTTTAGAGTATGACTTGAAATCTGTGATGGTGATACCTCCAGTAGTTTTTATGTTTATGGTTCAGGATGATTTGGGCTATCCTGGATCTTTGAATTACCATTTGAAATTTAGAATTAACTTTTCAGTTATGTGAAAATCCATGAAGGTGTTGGCATTTAAGACCAATATTTAATAAATGAGACAAAAGGAAAGTGAAAAGTTTCTTATTCAAAATAATCCCATTATTCTATTGAATACTTGGCATACAGAATAGGAAAAAATTACCAACTATATATTGCCAGAGGGTTAGCAATTATAAAATATAAATACCACAATAAACTAAACATAAAGAAAACAAATAACCCAAATTAAAATAATGGGCATGGAACTGAACAGAAATTTCTCAAAAAATGAAAAATAAATGTTTCTGAGAAACATTATTTTTTTAATGTTCAATATCATTAACCATCAAATAAACAAAATTAAAATCAATTTTAGATTTTATCCTTCTCCAATAAAAATGTTTTGCTTAAAAAAATGATGACAAATGCATGAGTAGCTGTGAAAGTGAGTTCTGGATCAGATAGGCTCAAAGTCTAGTGGCACCTCCAATGTGTAGATGAGGAGACCTTCACTGAACCTGAACTGAAACTTTGTGTCTGTGTCTATAAAATGGGGCCCCTACCCGGACAGAACAGTATGGGCACTGGCCCACAGCAGGTGCTCCACTGAGGTGTGCAGAACCCAGGACTCCCAGAAACTACCAATGTAAGGGAACATGCATTCACTTATGGTGATACAAAAACTGAAAAGGCCATTACGTAAATCAGTGTGAGGTTCTTCAAAACACAAGAGCAGATATATTGCATGATCTACCTATTCTCTCCTGGATGTATACACAATTGACCCTCTTTCCTATTATATATGTATTTTTTCTAATTCATGTTTATTGTTACCTTACTAAGAAAAGAGGAAAAATAGACATACCCTAGATGTCTATCAGCTAAAGAATGAGTAAAGAAAATGTGCATATTTACAAAATAGAGTATCATTCATATGTAAAGAAAAATTAAATTTGCAGGCATGGAGCTGGAAACAATTATTCTGAGTAAGGTAACTCAGTTCCTTATAGAAAACCAGTGTTTTCTCTAATTTGTACAGGTTAAATTTGAATATGCAGATATTTGTGTTTCAGTTTGAATAACAACAGGGGAGATAAAATTAGGAGATTTTGGAAATAGGCACAATCACGACAACAGAGACAAAATGCAGTATGTAAAGTGCTAAAATGAAAACTGAAAGGTACAGCTTCCAGGTGAGATTTTTGTCTGTTTGTTAGTTTTCTTCTTTTTTGAATTTTTTGTTTTGCTTTGGGTTTTCTTTTCCATTGTATTTTCTTTGGAACGGGTTTGAAAGGGCAGAGGGCAGATGTAAGGTGATGGGGAGATGGGTGGGATTGGGATGCATGATTTGAAATCCACAAAGAATCAATAAAAAAGTTTTGTTTTAAAGAAAAAGAAAGAAAGATAAGTTGAGTTGTGAAATGGAAAGCAGTGTAGAATAGAAAGCATGGAGAGGGATAAATGAAACTTAAAATATGTGCAATCAGTTATATGCAAACCTACTGTAAAAGCTACTTTAAAACACATACACTCACCACACACACACACACACACACACACACACACACACACATCTTCTAATGTATCCTGTATTAGAAAGGATCAATGCCTCTAGTTTATATCACAATGTAAGAAATAATAAATCCATGTCAGGAACAGAATACTTCTTTGGGGGTTGTTGGTCAATAATGGGTCAATAGAATGACATATGCTATAGGATGTTGTCAGTGCTCTTGGTTATCCTCCAGTACTTGATAATGAGAGAACTAACAGCCATGTACACCATTTCCTTGAGCCGTAGTACACAGGGAAATTAAGCTGGTACTTATTTGGAAGCTTCATTCCTACTGGCTAACTTTCATGTTAATGTAAATCTTATATCTACAATAATAACTGCTCTAGCAAGACATTCACACTGGCGAAATATTGGCACCAATGACATGGGAAAAACAACCACCATCTTACTAGATTTAAATCCCATTCCGCAAGACAATAAATTCACACACACACACACACACACACACACACACACACACACACGTATATATATGCATATGCATGTATGTATTTATCTATATCTATATCTATATCCATTATAGGGCAAAGGCCTGTGGCCATAGGTCATATGCTCTAGAGGAGAATATAATATTTTCCCATTAAGCAAACATAGTATTAAATGAACTCTTTTTTTTTTTTTTTTTTTTTTTTTTTGGTTTTTCGAGACAGGGTTTCTCTGTATAGCTTTGCTAGCTTTGCGCCTTTCCTGGAACTCACTTGGTAGCCCAGGCTGGCCTCAAACTCACAGAGATCCGCCTGCCTCTGCCTCCCGAGTGCTGGGATTAAAGGCGTGCGCCACCAAAGCCCGGCCTTAAATGAACTCTTAAAAACTAACTTATAATTATACTTATAGACTAATGCCTCTCTCAATATTCATCACATAAATCTATTTCACAATAGATTGCTGTGGGATGGTCTGTATGCCAAATTGCTCTGATTGGTCAATAAATAAAACACTGATTGGCCAGTGGCCAGGCAGGAAGTATATGCGGGACTAACAGAGAGGAGAATTGAGAGAACAGGAAGCTGAGTGAAGGAGACACTGCCAGCCGCCGCCATGACAAGCAGCATGTGAAGATGCCGGTAAGCCATGAGCCACGTGGCAAAGTATAGATTTATAGAAATGGATTAATTTAAGATGTAAGAACTAGATAGCTAGAAGCCTGAGCCATTAGGCCAAACAGTTTTTTTTTTTTTTTTTTTTGAGACAGGGGTTCTCTGTGTAGTTTTGGTGCCTGTCCTGGACCTCGCTCTGTAGACCAGGCTGGCCTTGAACTCACAGAGATCCACCTGCCTCTGCCTCCCGAGTGCTGGGATGACAGGCGTGCGCCACCACCACCCGGCTGGCCAAACAGTTTAAACAATATAAGTCTCTGTGTTTACTTGGTTGGGTCTGAGTGGCTGTAGGACTGGTGGGTGACAGAGATTTTGTCCTGACTGTGGGCCAGGCAGGAAAACTCTAGCTACAGTAGATTGTGATTAACAAAGAAACCCCAAACTGTTCAGATTTCAGAGACTAAGAGACTGAAAAAGGTTCAACCCTGAATGATAAATTTCTATTGCAAACTCTCTTCCCCAGGATCACAGATCATTAAATATGAGGGGGTATAAAATGAGTAACTACAGGGAAATAGTGCACTGGGTAACTACAAGGAAATACTGTATTCCAGATGGAGTACGGCATCTGCATGAATGGACTCAGAGCAGTTTTGATGATGTGTACATGTCCTGCACAAACTCAAGACAGATGAGATTTCAGTATAGAGAGGGAGATAGGCATGATGTTCCATTCTTGGCCAAAAAGCTATTGACAATTGATAGCTGCATGGAGAGGGAGAACCCAACTTCTTTAAAGAGTGTATCCACAGTGAGTTGAGCATGCTCTTGTGGTAGTCCACTCATCCAAGAATATATGGATAGTTCCAATTGTATTTGGTGGGTTTCAAAATGAAACAAAAGGGGATATAAAGTTTATTGTGTAGAGAAGGTGATGGATCTCAGAGGAAAGGGAGTGGATGTGAACATGATCAAACCCTAGTGTATGAAATTCTTTAGGAACTAATTAATAATTATAAAAAGAGTACATTGTGTATACATAATTTGAAAATATTTTAGGGATTATTCTGTATTTATTTATGTGTGAATACATACATGGTGGTGAGTGTATGTCACAGTCACATATGTATCCATGATTAATGGAAGAGGGTTTTGAATCCACAGGAGCTGGCCTTACAGCCAATTGTGAGCTGAACCATATGGGTATTGGAATAGAACTCTGGTCCTCTAGAAGAATCTCATATGCCTTTAACTACTGAGTCATCTCTTCAGCACCATATACATAAATCTAAGCGTGTTTGCAGGAGAAGGAAAGCATAGCATCTCTTCAAATACTGGAGTCAGAGCTCAACTGCATATCTGTTATAGTAGGAAAATCTAGAATACAAACAGCAGCAAATGCTGGTTAGAAAATGTAGCTGGACAATAAGATTGATTTTTTGAAGGAAAAATACGTTTTCCTCCTAAATTTTTTGATAACACGTAACATAGGACAGAAAGTTGGAAGAAAGATAATCTGGGGAATAAATGTGAATAATGAAGATGGGAAAAGGTTAGAAAAAAAGGAAGGCAAAGGGGAAAATAGTCAAAGCACATAGATTAACATTAAATACACATCTTTGTTGAATGCATATATCTATAAAATAAATATGTCAGTAAAAACAGAAATAATTTTCAAATAATAATGTAGTAAGCAATTCTCAGCATAGAAGGGAAAATGTCACTAATTTAAAGGAGAAGCTCAGCTTTGGGAAAATGTTTTTTAAAAACTAATTGTATTACTGTACATGTAAAAGCAGAAATGTATAGATGTTATGTAAGCAAAATCATATTTGATTTATTAAGTAAATACAGAGTTTCATGCCAAATTAAGGGGAATGCTCCAAATAGGAAACTACTTTTCATCTGCATTTTATTGTGAGCACAGTCCTGTTTGAGGTGACATTTTCCCTGTACTGATTTTCTCTAGTGTTTAATTGGCCATGATCTTTGGAACTAAAGCAGCTACCTGCAGAAATCTATGTCATCCATTTCTGGTTTTAGATTCCAATCCTAAAGGCAATTTTGGAACTTGCCAATTCTAAGACAATTACTCATCTCCTCTATATTAAAGTACTACCGAACTTTATGCCTGTTTTCTCTAAATACATGAAAAATAATCATTGCATGTCCTGAATCCCATAAAATTTTCTTGACTCTTAGGCAGTTCTTTCAAACTCATATATTATTTACTTAAACTTTCACAGAACTCATTTTTATAAATTAGGTAGGACATTAGGCATGCAGATAGTTTCTGCTGGTAGTATTTACATATGTGAAAATTTCCTTAAATACATTACTATCATTTTCTAAAACTATTATATACTTAAGTTCAATCCCCCCAAAAAATAGTAAATATCTTATTAGATTATTTATCCATAATATAATCTGATACAAACATAATTCCAAGATAATTAGACATTTAGAATAATGACAAAGAATACAAAATAGCTGACTAAATTAAAATATTTAAGTGAATCTGATTTGCATGCATAGAACAGGTCTTGACTTTTCTTTGTCTTTTGCAGTTTTATCCTACTTACTGGTTTGATTCAGTGGCTGTAAGTCAGCTGGCAAGATTCTCTGGCTTTGTTAAAACAGTTTGCCCTGTTGAATATTGAGTGGGAGCCACAGAATCAGAGACTCCAACAAAGATAGTAGTGTGAAAAGACCAGACATGGATTTCAAAATGAGTATTGTACACAGCAGAAAAATACAAAGTAGTCTGGCTATCTGGATTAGGAGACCCATCCACATTAATGCAAACAATATTGGGTTTATTCACTTCAAATAGAAAATTGTCAGATTTTCTAAAACATCATAGATTGATAACATGTTCTTTTCTCATTTCTGACATAAAATTTTAAATGTATCTTTTTTTTATATTTCAACTTTAAGCAGTGCCGTAGTTTTACAATGCCATTAATATTTTAAGGCATATATAGTATGCATTATTTAGACTATCCTTGAGCATTGGTTTCTTCTGTGTCTGTGTTCTTCTGTGTTTGTATGCAGATTCTGTCTTTTTTGGAGGTTTCATCAATGTCAAAATACTTGTATTTTTAGCATAGAAAATTGGTAGATATAAAATACACAGTCAATGTATTTATCAAGAATATACATAAATCTATTAGTCAAGTAAAAAATCTATGATATTAACACAAAAATATCCATGTAGAGAGCAATTTTCAATCAGAAGAAATGTAAGACATATCATAAGGTATATTTAATTATAAGTCCATTTCTCTATTTCTCCTCTAACAAAATAATTTTGTAGTCACATTGCTTTTTCTGTAACTTCACCTCAGGTGTTAGGAGTGGCCCCATGATGTTAACCATATCCATGTGAACAGTTGTCTTTCAGTAAGTTGCATATGGCCATACCAAACAATATATCAAATTTCTTGTATGTTCATCACCAGTTAAAGTGCATATACTAAACAATATGTTTTTAGTGTACTGTTCATGTCATTTATAAGATTCAGTGAGCAGTAGAATAACATAAGTTTCATAAGTTTGTGGGAATGTGAAAATATATTTAAAAAAAAAAACAGGAATGAAAAGTATCCTAGAGACCCTGAGTTTCCCAACAGCTGTCATTGACTTAGCTGTCACCACTTCATAACAGCCACAGCTGTTAGATACACACGCCATCACCACATCCATGAGCATCAAGGCCAGGACCCAGATGCTACCTACTATTATTCCAATCCGGCTGCCAGGGCTGCCAATATCAAGAACGTAAACAGAGAGCAGCCAAGTGAGCTAGGACTCCCTGTGGCCTTGCACTGGCCAGAAGATCATTGCAATAAATGTATGAATAACATCATTTTTCATTGAAAGATAAGTTTTTGTTACACTAACAGAATTTACACCAAAGAAAAACTCCAGGGAGTCCTTACAATGTATAAAGGATCAAGCAGATACAGAATTTCATTTTGGCAAAAGAAAACAGGCAACAAATTTTGAATGCCTTGATGTAGGTTCATCTCTATGAAGAACATACACCAAAGACATTTCAAATGCTGTTCATAATTGAAGGATCTTCCACACCAGTAACCCACAATTCTATTCAATTACCCATGGAATTAACAGAATGGGAACAGGAGGTTACAGAATGAGAGACTGACTACTCTGACTCCCAGACTAATGTACACTGGCCTTACTTCCCAGGAATCTTCTCAGACTATTACGTGTGGAAAGCCTGTGAGCCTTGAGAACAGTACTCTAACTCTGCCTTGCAGTGAAATATGTTGAAAGTTATTTATCTCAAAAGTGAAGGTTGATAAGTTAGACTGATGTAACAATACATGTCTAGAGTTACAGATGATACTTCCATGCAATCAATCTGCAGAGGACAACAAAGAGGGTGAGGAATTAGCCATGCAGCTGTAGGATAACAGATTATTCATTGATATCATCACAATATCAATTAATGAATGACTCAGACATCAGAAAAACACAAACCACAAGATGACACTGAATCAAAAACAGCTGATTCACAAACTATGACAAGTCACTTTGAGCAAGACTGTGCTAAACATACATGAGCTAATTATCTCTACCAGCTTCAGGTCCTCCACCAACAAAAATAATCATTAAAGCACAGCAGTGATTAATGAACAAATGGATGGATCTGAAGACCTTAAATACTTGTTAGGTGTCATGTGGTTACTGGGTATTGAACCTGGGTCCTTCAGACAAAAAGCTGTTGCAATTTACGTACTGAGCTACCTCTTTGGTCCCAGGCAAACATAACTTTTGAATTCTACACTGATCTTTAATTATTGAAGAGCTATATCATATCCATAGAAGGATAAATTATAATAATATATACTTATAAATAGCAATAATAAAATACAATATATTTTAAATTGATGGAATATTTTTAAAAGTTAAAAATATTTTTTCCAAAAATAAAAAAAGCAATATATAAGTAAACAGATATATTTTTTCAAGTGGAAAGCATATGTTCCACTCATGTAGTATTAATCTATGTTATTAAATGTGGTAAGATATAATGGACACGATTCAGTTTCAAAGAAGACGGAAGTCTAAAGAATAGATTTATATGTATTAACAACTTGTCATTCAACATTAAGTGAGAATATATTACAGAAAAAAAATTTAGGAGATAAATTATGATCCTTATTTTAAGATCCTTCCTCTTGGATTTTCTCATGAATTTGCTTATATTCATCTCACTTTTCTAAGACAACTGATATAAACAGAGGAGAACATGGTCCACGGAATCCACTGAGCAGGACTCATAAGGGCTTACAGATACTGAAGCCCCAGTCACAGGGCCTGCAATGGTCTGCACCAAGTCCTTTGCTTATATATTATGGTTGGTAGCTTGGTGTCTTTACAGGACTCCCAACAGTGAGAGCAGGTGTATCTCTGCCTCTTTTGCATGCTTTTGTGACTCTTTCCCTCTTATTAGGTTGCCTTGTCCAGCCTCAGTATGAGAGCTTTTGCCTTGTCTTATACATCTTCTATTGTACTGTTTGGTTGTTGTCTCTTGGATGCCTGCCCTTTTCTGAAGTGGAAAAGGAAAGGGACTGGATGTGAGGGAGAGTGGAGGCTATATATTGCATGAGATAAAAATCTATTTTCAATAAAAATTAAAAACAGAAAAGATTTAGAAAATATATATGTACATATTTTAAAAATTCAAATATGTTCAAATGGTTAAAATTTCATAGCATCTATAAATTTAGTTAACTTCAAAATATCAGGAATTAGGATAACAACTGAGTATTGACATAGTAATTATTTTAACAAGAAGTAAGATGTGGACTTTTAAAATTGATTAGCTCAGTCTCCTAAGTATCTACTACACAGGCACTGAAGTAGAGGGATTAACATTTGTTAGGTATTTTTAAACATCAGGATGTCCTAATTTCCAGATGGCTCATGTAGGAAAAGAAAACTATCTGTGAATGCCTTCATATTCTGTCTTGCTGGAAGGTCAGTATCAGCACGAATGAGGAGAGGAAACTTTGAAACCTGTAAGTGAAGTCAAACCAACATAATGGTGACTAGGCTTTTAGTTTCCATTTTCTTTGTAAGTAATGACACCCTCCCGTCCCTCTTCATCTAGACACTGGACTTCAGTCCTTTTCAATGGAGAACAATAATGTCCCTAGGAAGAATATTCCTAAAAGTCCTTTCTAAGAAGAGATACGTACTCACTTTCACTTGCTTTTTAAATCAACTAATTGAAATACTACTTCAAAAATAATGGTCTTGATGGAGCACATGTTGCATTAGACTGAAGCATATTTTCCTCAGATTTGCATGAATATAATTTTGTCATATTTCCTAGGCTTGGAAATGTGTCATAATTGGCTATCTCCCAAATACGTTGGATTCACACATAATATGTTATGAATGATAACCTAATCAGCCAGTAATCTGTGGGTCATCTCTTTTACACAGAAACAGTATGAAGAAAAAAAATGTATAATAATTTACTTTGAGGCTACCTGAAAAATAAAGCTCTTATAACAATTTCTTGTGCTTTACCAGAATGTTCACGAGACAATGAAACATCCTTTCAATAGCTTTTCTCTAAGAGAAAATGAATGGGGGAAAAGGTGCATATTGACGAACACATAAAAGGCACTTGGATATATCTGTTTCTATGTGATGTCCAAAAGCTACATTGGTTTTCATTTCAGGAGAATCTGATGCTAATTGCTATGTGCTGTGTACGCACACTGTGCCATGCGGCATCGCATGGCAATGGTCCCTGCCTTTAGGCTTTACAGCATAAACATTTGGAGGCGTTGGAGCAGTACAAGTTAGACATATGCAGCTTAGTAAGCTGACTGGTGAAAACCTGGCATTGAACTTTCCTATTCCCTGCATCAGCATCAAGGGTGCAGGCTCAAGCAGACGATCGGTTATGTTTGTGACATACCACTGAACTTGCAATAAAAGACCACTCACAGATTTCCATGATGCTTTTGAATGCTGGAGAAGGATATAATGGACAAGTAAAGATAGCAACACATGTACATGCCTGTTCTTATTTGAATACTTTATAGAGAGTGAAAATCATTTCCAGTTCACTAAAAGTAACATCTTGTGGTTACTGAAAATGCTGATGATATCCTGTTTAGTCCTCATTTATATTCGCATTGTAATTTGACTATTTTATCATTTTAGACATGAAAATGAGTTGGAAGTATGTTAAATAAGAGTGAAGAATTCAAGCCTTCAATGGCTTAATAAGTGGGTAGATTAACCATTCAAAAGAATTGGAAAACTTTTGACAATGCATTTCCATAATTATCTAAATTGCTAATATAATGTCCAACTTTTCTTGCTTAGAATTGGAATATATTGTATATAATCATCTTATTATTGAAAGCAGAATAAATATATACAATAGGTTAAGCTCATGTAGTGTGTACATAGGATTAAAATAATATAACAGACATAGCCAAAATTATGTTCTAGTATTATGGATAAAAATTTGTGGTGTAAGTAACTGATTTTTTTTCATGTTTTTAAAGATTTATTGAAAATGTAGTTTTGTTTGTTTGTTTGTTTTTTTCAGAAGCAAAGGAACCAAACAGCATTTATTACGGGAAGAGGCAGAGGATGACAGGGAGTCTCACTGGCAAACGTCTGAAGGTGCAGACAATGCTGAAGCCCATCTATCCACCAACTAGACCTATCCAATGCTACCACCGACTTATTTTCTTCAACACTTTCACCAGCAGGAGATGCTAGAGCTGGGACTGTAGCTCACAGGTAGAGCGCTTGCCTAGCACATGCGAGGCTCTAGCTTCCATACTCAGTGAAGCGAATACACACAGACTTAGTAGAAGGGACCTCACACCCTAGTCTCCTCGTAAACTGAGAAAGCATCAAACTGTGCGGCCCATGCTGGCCTTGAACTTAAGGTCTTCTTGCCTCATTCCCCTCAAGGCTGGGATTACAGGTATGCACCATCACGCCTGGCTATTCTATGAATCTCTCATATGCGATTCCTGTATTTCGTGGAAAGAACTGGGGCGTGGGGGAACCAACCCAACAGAACAAAGTGAAGCAAGTACAGGTGGAGGGGCTGAGGTCACTAAAGGGAGAGGAGGAGACAGTTCTCTCTCAAGTCTAGCTTTTGCTGTTTCTTCCTCCTGAGTGCTCATTTCCCAGAGATGCTGCTTTTAGCTTTTCAGCATATTTTTCATCTCTATAAATTTATTTTGGTTGGTTGGAATGTTTAAGAGGAAATTGTAGTTTATTTGAAAATAATAAACTTGTGCAAAATAAATAATAAATATTCTCTATTTTTTCTAGTAAAGACTTTGAAATTCTAATGAAACTGCATAAAAACAATTCCATCTAAAAATTAAAATTATTTTCTAGAACCATGTGTTTTTTATTACTATAGCTCAGTAGTACAACTTGAAATCAGGGATGGTAATAACTTCAGCAATTCTTTTACTGTTTAGAATTGTTTTAGCTATCTTGGTTTTTTTGTTGTTGTTGTTTTGTTTTTGATTTTGCTTTGGTTTTGCATATGAAGCTGAAAATCGTCATTTCAAGGTCTACTAAGCATTTTGTTTGGGTTTTGATGGGGATTGCATTGATCTGTAAATTGCTTTTGGTAAGATGGCCATTTTTATGCTATGTTAATCCCACCAAAACAGAGCATGGGACATCTTTCTGTCTTCTGACATTTTCTTTCATTTCCTTCTTCAAATCATCAAAGCTTTTGTCAGACAAGTGTTTCACTTGCTTGGCTAGAGTCCCCTCCTCCCAGTTATTTTATATTATTTGAGGCTATTTTGAAAGTTGTGATTTTCCTGAATTCTTTCTCAGTCCATGTGTCAATTGTATACAGGAGGGCTACTAATTGTTTTAGTTAATCTTCTAGCCAGCCAGTTTGCTGAGTTTATTAGCTATTGCAGTTCCCTGGTGGATTTTCAAGGGTCACTTATGTATACTATAATATCATAAAAAACATAATGATGCTTTGAATTCTTCCTTGCCAACTTGTATCAGTTGTCTTCTTGATGTAGATAAAACTTCAAATACTATATGGCATAGATATGCAGAGAGTAGACAGTCTTGTCTTATTCCTGATTTTAGTGGAATTTTTTTGAGTTTCACTTTGTATAATTTGATGTTGGGTATAGACTTGTTGTAAATTACATTTATTATGTTTAGGTATGTCCCTTGTCCGTATTCTCTTCAGTACTTTTATGATGAAGAAGTGTTGGATTTTGTCAAAGGGCTTTTCTGCATCTAATGAGATGATCATGTTTTTTTTTTTTTCTTTCATATGGTGGATTACATTGACACAGTTTCATACATGGAATCACCCTTGCATCTATGAGGTGTAGCCTACTTGGGTATAGTGGATAATCTTTTGAATGTGTTTTGGGATTCAGTTTGCGTATATTTTTTTAATCCATGTTTTTTAATGCTCTTTTCTTTGTTGAGTCTTTATGTGGTTTGTATATCAGGGTGACTATGGCCTCCTAAAATAAATTGGACATTGTGGAATCACATTGAAGACCCAGACATAAATCCACACACCTATGGACACCTGATTTTTGATGAAGAAGCCAGAAATACAGAGTGGAAAAAAAGACACCCTCTTCAACAAATGGTGCTGGTCAAACTGGATGTCTGCATGTAGAGGAATGCAAATAGAGCCCTATTTATCACCCTGCACAAAATTCAAGTCCAAGTGAATTGAAGACCTCAGCATAAAATCAGACATACTGAAGATGATAGAAGAGTAAGTGAGAAATAGCCTTGAGAACATTAGCATAGGAGACCACTTTTTGAACAAGACACCTATAGTGCAGACACTAAGATCGATACTTAATAAATGGAAACTGGCCTGGAATTTGGGAGTTGGGGACATTTACAGAGTGAAATAGAAACTTAGTGCAGTGGAAACTTCCTGTAAACTATGAGTGACCTTAGTATTCCTAGTAATGGGAGATACCCAGTTGTAGATGAATTTCTAAACAGTCTTATTAAATAAGAAACAGAGAGCCAAATACAGAGGTAATAGCCAAAGTGATCAGAGAACTAGCAATGAGCCTTATCTTACCACCTTGTCGCTGTCGCTTCCCCAGAAAGAGCTTCTTCCTGTGCAACCTGTGCTTTTATTGCCTTTCTGTTCTGCTTTTTCATTGGCTCTAAAACCAGCCACATGACTTCCTCATCACTGCCTGTCTATACAGACGTCCAGGTTTCTATGGTTGGTACTGGGATTAAAGGCTCATGTCACCATGCTTGGCTGTGTTCTTGACCACACAGAGACTCTGCTTGCCATGTGATTGTATTAAGGGCATGTGCTACCACTGCCTGACTCCTGTTTATGGCTCTGTGACCTTGCTATGTGACCTCTGATCTCCAGGCAAACTTTATTTATTAACATAAAAATAAAATCACATTTTAGCACAATTAAAATATCACCACACCCAGTCTCAACAGGCTATCTATTGTAGCCAATCAAGGCTTCCAGTGCTAGGACTGGATTGCATTTGATTGAGTTGGTGGCCAAGGCAGCTGTATAGATAACCCCCAAATAACCTAGGTTGATGCTAGGACAGAGAGCTGTTGTCTGTAAACCAAGAGTATGGCCCCATTGCCAAGAACATCTGCAAACCTCATTGAACATGGAGAGATTGAGCTGGTGGCTGCATGGAGCCTTGACTCCTATGTTCTAGTCTGTTTGGTATAGGAAAATATGCTGCATATTACCTAAAGAGAAATGTGGACAATAACCTAACCAAAAAACCTTTGACCAAAAATCTGTCCTACTGAAAGATGTATTGGGGCAATGATGGCACAAAACTTGTTGGAGGGGCCAACCAATGTCTGATTTAACTTGAGACCTACTGCATGAGAGAGAGCCCATGCTCATTATTCCTTGGATGGCCAGTAACTAGAGACTGGACACTAGTTACCTAAGGTAGACCCAACCATTACTGTTTAAAAAAAAATCAATGAAATGATTCCTAATGATATTTTGCTATACTCATAGATCAGTTCCTTGTCCAGTCATCATAAGAGTGGCACCTCCAGAAGCAGATGAGAGAAGAACAGAGACCCATAGCCAGATGTTATGAAGCATGCTGCAAGAGAGTGTGGTGATATTGTGTTCCCCAAAATATTGTGTACCCTAATAAACTTATCTGGTGCCAGAGGACAGAACAGCCACTAGATAGACATAGAGGCCAGAAAATGGTGGTATACTGTAGATGTAACCAACCGTCTTATAAATAAGAAACACAAAACCAATGCAAAGAAGAAAGCCAAGAGGTCAGAGCTAAGAGCTAAAACCTTACCCTTCCTCCTGCAGTGGTCCTACCTCTCCGAAGGAGCCGGTACTTCCTGTGTTAAAGTCTTTATATAGTCTCTGTTCTGCCTTCTCATTGGTTGTAAACCCAACCACAGGACTGCCTCATCACAGCCTGTCTGTATAGACCTCCAGGTGTTCTATGGTTGGTATTGAGATTAAAGGCATGTGTATCCAATGCTGGCTATATCCCTGAACACACAGAGACTTACCTAGCTCTGTCTACCAAGCGTACACCACCACTGCCCTGCTCTCCTATGGCTTGCTAATAGCTCTGACCCCCAGACAACTTTATTTATTAACATACAAATAACATTTTGGTACAAAAGAAAATATCACCATAGTATATACACTTTTAGTCCTATCACTTGGGAGGCAGAGATCCACCTGGATCTCTATGAGTTCAAAGCCACACTGGAAATAGCCAAGCATGGTGACTCATGCCTTTAATCCCAGGAAGTGATGGTAGAAAGCAGGCGTGAGGACCAGGAACTAGAGCTGGTTAAGCTTTCAGGCTTTCGAGAAGCAGTTCAGCTGTGATTCGTTCTGGTTGAGAACTCAGAGGCATCTAGTCTGAGGAAACAGGATCAGCTGAGGAACTGGCAAGGTGAGGTGGCTGTGGCTTGTTCTGCTTCTCTGATTTTCCAGCATTCACCCCAATACCTGGCTTCAGATTTGATTTTATTAATAAGACCTGTTAAGATTCGTGCTACAAGACAGTCTAAATCAGTAGTTTCCATAGGGTCCCTCTCATGGTAGCTCAGGGAATCACAAGGAAGAAGGGAAGGAAGGATTCTAGAAGGCAGAGTGGATGGAGGATACCAGGAGAATTCCACTCACTGAATCAAATAAACAAAGTGCATATGAACTCACAGAGACTGAAGTGACAGGAAAAGGGCCTGAAAGCATCTACATCAGGTTCTCTGAGTAGAAGTTGTGGTAGTTAGCTTGGTGTTTTTGTTGGACTCCTAACTGTGGGAATGGGATCGCTCGCCTGCACTTGGGACTCTTTTCCTCCTATTATATTGCCTTCTCTTATTTCCGTGGGAGGGCTCTTGTCTTTCCTTCTTGTATATTTTTGTCCTATTTGGCTGTTGCCTGTTGAAGGGCTGTTCTTTTCTGATAGGAGACACATAGGGACTGGATCAGGGAAAGAAGGGAGGTGAATGGATCTGGAAGGGATACAGAGAGGAGAAACTGTCGTTGGGATTTACTGTATGAGAGAAGAATTTATTTTCAATATAAAAATTATTTTCTAGAAAAACATTCAAAGTACAAATGAGGTAAAATTTAGGAATATAACATTCAAGGGCCACCAGTCATTTATTTTTATAGATAAAAAACTAGAAAATTGGTTTTAAAAAATAGATGAAGGTATAGCTATTCTTTAGGAAGTAGCAATTGTTGTAGTTAAACAAACACATATGCATTCAGCACAGAGATGTTCAAAGAATAGCATAAAAGAAAAACTTAGTTCCTCCTTAATCTCACACAGAAGTATACAGCTTTGCAGAATAAAATAGTTACTCTAGGTTCAGATCAAGTATTATTAGTCCACTTACAAACAAAAACAATTCAGTGTCTTGTTAGCTACTCTGTCTAAAACCAAGTCAGGCTTTTTCTGGGTGTTTCCTATACATATTTCGTTATATACAGTTCCTTGTATACAGACTAAAGTTATGTTGCCCACCATCAGCAGACTTAAGAAATGAAATATTATATGTATCTCACTCAAAAGTAAAACATTTGATTCATGGAAAGTTAAATGATCCATAAATATAAAGCTCAAATTAGCTAATTAATGAAAAATTTCAATAAATGGATCAGATATTATAATAAGAACAGTTTATAATTATTTTCAAAATCATAATAATCTAATTATTTTGAAATCATGTGTGACTTATTTGTATTACATATTTTCTCCATGCCTTCTATGTAAATCCTGAGTTTCAAAATTGAGGAATTTGGACCCTGCGGTGAATAGTGAATACTTAGCAGGAGCTGAGAGCACCAGATTTGCTGTGAAGCTGAAGCCAGCAGAAGAGTTGTTAAATCTACATTGCCATCCAAAGTCATCATTCACTATGTGTTACAAGTGGAGATAAATATTATAAGACATGTCTTATCCCCGCCTATATGTCCAAAGTGCTCCCATGTGGCTTCCATTTGTATTTTCATCATAATATTTATCTTTCTAAAAGTATTACATTTTCATTTGTCACTAATGACAAAAATAATACTTTAGTACTATTTTAAATAGAAATATGGTATATAAAATTAAATTGTTCCCTTTAGTATTATTATGGTATGTTTGTGTGTGTGTGTGTGTGTGTGTGTGTGTGTGTGTGTGTGTGTGTGTTTAGGTGTGTGTATGTATGCATATGTGTATGGTATATGTGCTTTTAAGTGTGTGCAAGTTCATGTGTTTGTGTATGTGTGTGCATATGGGCAGCAAATGAATGTTGAAGCCAGAGAACAACTTTGAATGTGTCCTCAAGTACCAGCTATCTTTTGGTTCTTTGTTTAGATAGTGTTTTCAGCCTTTCTGCAGCTTGCCAATTAGGCTAGGGTAGCTGGCAGGTGAGCCCTAGGAATCTGCCTCCCCAAAGGATATAACAATTCATGCACCACATGGGATGAATTTCACATTCCACATACTCTTTTTTTTTTTTCTTTTTTTTTTCGAGACAGGGTTTCTCTGTGTAGCTTTGCGCCTTTCCTGGAGCTCACTTGGTAGCCCAGGCTGGCCTCGAACTCACAGAGATCTGCCTGCCTCTGCCTCCCGAGTGCTGGGATTAAAGGCGTGCGCCACCAACGCCCGGCGACATTCCACATACTCTTACTGTAATATTTGGAAAATATTTGAGTTGTCTTAATTCTCAAACTTCAAACACTAGAGAAATACATGCACTGAAAAGTAGATGGGGAACCAAAGTATTAACTGTATGTCTGTGAAAAACTGATCAGAAGGACCTGATTTGTGAATGAAACAGCAGTGTGCTTCTTCTATACAAGTTTTCTTCCTCCATTCTCTCATTGGCTGCCTCCTTCTCTACTGTAGAATTACCACTAGGCATAAAATACCTGGCTTCTATGCTCAGCATTGGTATCATGTGGAAGAAGATGCAGAAGTATACCTTCTACCAGTCCAGCTGACATGGTCCAAAATGAGTAAGAAGTGACTAAACTTCAGAAAATAATGTCCTTTCCTCAGAGTGCGAGGGTTCTGGGTACTTTTGATTATTGATTTTATTTTATGTGTATGCATGTTTAGCCTATCTGTATATTCATGTAAATATATCTCTCTGTGTGTATATGTCTGTGGGTTTTGTGGAGAGGTGTGTACCATGTGCGTACCTGATGCATACAGACGTCAAGAGGGTTTCAGAATATTTGGAATTCAAATTCGAGGTGTTTGTGAGCTACCATGTGGGTGCCACGTCTTGAATCTAGGTCCTCTGTAAGAGAATCAACTACTCTAAAACACTGAGCTCTCTCCAGATACATATTCTAAATATTTGTAAGACATCCCCATTCATCTTTAAACTAAAGAAGTTCACTGCAGCCAATGATACCATTATATATGCCTTTTCAAATACCTTTACAAACATTTTAGAAAAAAATGAGACCTCGAGGTCAGTTGTATGACTGAATGAAGACAACCACACACCACTCTCAGCCACCATAAATCACATTGGTAGAAGCCTTTGCTTACTGGACTTTCAGCGTGGGTGTCAGCATTCTCTTAGTTCTCTAGCCTGCAGCAGGATCAGATTTGCAGAAGCAATCCATTGGATTCCTATGACTTTTTTGTTTTGAGTCTTTCCTTCCACTGACAGAACAAGAGCCATGCTCTGGTGTAGAACTCTTTAGATTGATACTGCTGAAATGGGTGTTTTTCTAACAAAAGCAAGACACAAAGCCTTTGTGAATTCTTCATGTTGGAATGAGAAAGGCTGTACTTTCTATCTGTATTCACTTTGTTATTTAAATAGTGTTTGGGACATATTGTTCCTCTCTCCTGCAGTCCAAACCTCTCCAGGTAAAGTGAAGAACAAAATAAAGCTTTTCCGTGGCACCTGAAGTGTTCAATCGAAGGAAGATAGCCTCTCTGGAATTGTGAACGCTGTTTTCAAAAATAGTACTTTCTGTGTCTTTCGGCAATGAATATTTTCCTTTCCCAGACCAAAATTTTCTAATGCATAGAAACTTTAAATTATACCGAATGCTTTTTTAAAGGGGCACAATAAATTATATTTATTTATTGTTTCTTATTTCAGAAACATTCATAAAAGAGATTATCAAGAGATGTGCAAAAATCCATGTTGGAGACTTTTCTGACACTACATTCCAGGACAAAGATCAGTCCCCCGGTAGTCTCTACTTGTTTGGAGGACTAGAAGGCACACCTCTATTTCTTCTTTACTGTTGCACTACCCTTCAAAATTCCTTCAGTCCAGAAGCTACATTACAGTTTATAGCATGAAATTAGTTTGACTGTTCTTTTTGATAAAAGTACTGTAAATTACAACATACAATTTTACTTCAACTCACCAAGAAATGGTATTTTAAATACCATCCATCTGACAGTATTCAGGCTCTTATATTATTATTTCTTGATTTTTTAAAAAGATGAATGCAAGGCTACAGTGTAACAGGGAATAAATAATATGCTTTGATTTAAAAGTAAACAATATTAATATACGTAGTCTTTCCTCTTATTGAGTTCAATCTTAATAGGACATGTGGTAAGCTTTTTTATTTATTTATTTTTTATTTATTTATTTGGATTCATTAACATCATTCTACATTACTTCCATGGTACATGCAGTAAGTTGAAGCCAATAATCCATGCAAAATTATTATTGAATCCTTTGTTTTCCATACCTATCTTAATGGATTTATGTTTCTACACTGTACTTTTCTATTGGGATATTGTTCTGATTTGATGTGTATGAAAAAGCATGAACAAATAAATGGGATGAATCTGTTATGTCACTGCAGGTGAAATAGAAAATAATATTTATCACTACCATTAATAGTGGGCAAGAAAAGAAAAGGATAAGGCAATTTAAATTAGTATGTACATTAAAATGTGATAATCCAGAGAAAGTAAAAGTTTAAAAGTAATAGTAAGTAATTTGAAGTTGTAAACAGAATTTCGGGTACTTTTACAGAATGTTTCCCATTTCTTGAAATAATTAAATTATCACTAAAATAAGATTTACCCAAAAGCTGGTGAAGTAAAGAAGCTAGTTTAAGAAGAAGAAGAAGAAGGAGGAGGAGGAGGAGGAGGAGGAGGAGGAGGAGGAGGAGGAGGAGGAGGAGGAGGAGAAGGAGAAGAAGAAGAAGAAGAAGAAGAAGAAGAAGAAGAAGAAGAAGAAGAAGAAGAAGAAGAAGAAGAAGAAGAAGAAGAAGAAGAAGAAACAACAACAGCACCACCACCAACAACAACAATAGATAAAATGTTTAACATAGGAGTCACTTTGGACACAACTAAGTAGAAGAGTCTGGAAATCAAGAGTATCAGTGATGAAAAGAAAACTCTCCAAGAGAAGAGTCACATAGAAGCCAAATGAAGCAGATTGTAACTAACTTAAAACCAACCTCTGATACATTTTGCAGGGAATTAGTTGGCTTTTAAAAGGTACACTTTACACTTTTGTTTTGTTTTGTTTTGTTTTCAAGACAAGGTTTCTCTGTGTAGTTTTGGTGCCTGTCCTGGATCTCACTCTGTAGACCAGGCAGGCCTCAAACTCACAGAGATTTGCCTGGCTCTGTCTCCCGAGTGCTGGGATTAAAGCCGTGTGCCACTGCCACCCGGCAATTTCACACATTTTTTAACTGTCATGTTATTTTCTCCTTTGGGGCCAAGATATAGGGGGAATTTTGTTTGTTTGGACTCAAATGTAAGCTCTACTTAGATGAATTTCTTATTCTGCTTTATTCATTGCTGCCACTAACAATTTGTTCAATCATTCTATTTCAGCAATTTTTTTGTCCAGAAGAGATATTGACATATATGATAAGAATTAACAAGAAACAGCTTTATGACAAGTTACACACAGGTTGAAATATCCCTTTCAATTTTACTTTTAGGATTAACACAGGGAGAAGTTATAGGACATACTAAGAATGGCCTTATTCTGAATCTGTTAATTTACCTTTCCCTTTGTCCAAGGGGAAAACTCCACTCTCACAAGTGGAAAGTGGAGTAAATCTCGTCCTAAAGGCAGAATTAAATTTCTTTTGTTGACTACAGTCTTAGAATTTAAAGGGAATATTTTTCATAGTACAGAAACGGAGCTAGGGTTTGGGGAGGAAAAATCCAATCAATTCCATCAGCTTATGTCCCTCAAAATGGTGCCTATCAGTCAAGAGAGCTAAGACTCCTGAATTTAACATCTGAAAAGAAGCTGGAAGCCCTATATGCAATCAAAAAAGGCACAGAAAAGGACAGAATCTCAAAATCAAATGGACCTAGTCTTTCTAGAATATGAGAAGGGAATGTGGACTCAGAGGAAAGTGTCATCTCCAAAAAGCTGCCATGGTGATTAAAACACAAATTAAACTTGATTAAGTAAATGAAGGGCAATCTCAACAATGTCATCTGTAACAGAAGAGAACTTAATTACACCACTGATTAGCTGAACTGATGCTCCGAATAAGACACCTCACAGTATCAACTTTTATATCAATATCAATGATCACACTTTATAGTTCACCTTTGTTCATGAGATTTCATTGTTACCTGGTATTGTGGAGCCAGAGATTCCAACTGGGGTTAGAAGACCTTGTTAATTGTTATCAGACTTGCGCAGCTCAATTAATATTCCCTCCCTCCTCCTCCTCCTCCTCCCCCTCCTCCTCCTGCTCCTCCTCCTCCCTCTCTCTCTCTCTCTCTCTCTCTCTCTCTCTCTCTCTCTCTCTCTCTCTCTTTGCCTTCCCAGCCATCCCCTCTCCTGTCGTTTTCTTTCCTGACAGAGCACAGGTACTGATTTCAGTAACCATCCTAATGAATGAGGCCATGTTTGCAAATCTGACATTAGCTTCTTACATTTTGATACCCAATAATATTTTGCAAATCTCCACTCATTTTTAATTGCCTGTGTTATTCTGGAAGAAATGGGACATGAAATAGAAAAAAAAGCCTTCCTGAGGTTTTTAAAATCATTTTTAGGTAAATAAGAAAACTTCAAGGAAGAGCAGTAGAAACAGCATGAGCACAGAAGCATTCCACTTAAAACTGCCTGTTGAAGTCTCTTCATAGGACATTAGATAATAACATACTGCCTCTTATTTTGTGACTGGAAAAAGCACTTCAGAATTTATGGAAAGCTATAATGGATGATCCACGGGGTCACTATTTTATGCTTCCAAATATTTTTACATATAAACAATTGAGAATCACATCTTAAAAAACCAACCTAAGTGTTGGCACAAATATGACCCAGATATAAAAAATGCTGTGGGGATACAATTAAGGTGACTTTCAACTTCATAACCTCTGACATTTTTATTTGATTTTTCTCCACTGAAAATGTTCCCTATTTTTTAATTTTAAAAGGTAGAAATTTTTCTTTTATCTCTTCTCATATTTAAGGAAAAGTGAAAGAATCAAAGATATACACAAGTAATCTGGTTAATATATTTATTTTTTTATTAAAGATTATTGCTTTCATATATTTTTCTTCAATAGCTTTTTGTATTCTTTTTATTAGATCATTACTTAGCCTTAAATTGTTCCAATAAAGAGATAGTGAACAAAATAGCTTGGAAAATAGTTCCTCTTCCAGACTTCAGATCATGACACTATCACTCCTTAACGGGTAATTTTGTCTTAACTTTGACTAAAAGCTTTCAGAGAATTTGATTAAACTGCTCTTTGTGTAGCTACTTCAGACATCCTGTAGGTGATATTATAAACTTAGATCACATACGCTTAAAGTCATGCTAATCAGGAATTTTATTACTCTATAGAACTTTGCATTTCTTTTTTTTTTTTTTTTTTGTTTTTTGACTATTGCCAGCAGTTTATTGTGGGGGCATCTTTGTGGATTTCTGTGGGCCTCTCCAGCTCTTTGCTTCTTCCTATTCTCATGTGGTCTTCATTTATCATGAACATT
>CABHPP010106698.1:0-17262 GCA_902168425.1 Peromyscus attwateri
GTGACCTAGAAGAGGTGAGACTCCGTGGGCGGCTTTCTTTGCACAGAGGTATCACCCTCTGCCTGCCTGAACGCTGTGGCAATCCTTGGGTGAGTGCAGTCGAGAAAGCACCCGGTGGGGAGAGGACAGCTATGATTATGCTGGTGGCACGGCTAGGGTCCTGTCCTAAGGTAGTCCAGGTTCTGGGCGCTGGCTTTGAGCAGTTTTGCGACTTCAACCTGAGTTTCTGGGAGCAGCTCTTTTGCTGTGTAGGTGGACCCACAACCCTTCCTTGGGAAAATCAACTCAGCAATATCCCTTGCTGACTGATGAGCCAGAAGCGTGGCCTGCCTGTCAGAAGAACAATGCAGCGTGAGATCTGAGACTACAATGGCTGTATGCTGCCTAGATCACACACCTATGCTTTGGCTGGAACACTGGGGACCAGAGGCTAAAACAGGCTTCGTGACTTCATGCCCGCCTTTGATAGTTCACACACTCAACAAACGTGTTGAGTGGAGGTTTTAGAATGCTGCTTTCAAGGATCTCTCTGTCCATGGGGAAGAAAGGTATAATCAAACAGGGGTAATAGAGGGCTCCATGGGAGAGAAAATCCAAGTCAAATGTAGAAGACAGGGAGTTTGGCTGAGGAGCGCATACCTTTGAGAAGGAGTGGCAGGATCGAAGATTCAGAGGTGGGAAGAGTGCAGCGTGGTGCAGGACTCCAAGGGCTGGCGGCAATCTAGGGTGTGTCGCTACACGCGTGAGTTTTGGGGTTGGGATCAGCAGGTCAAACCAGCAGGTAGAGAGGTTCGGGGTGATGAAAGGCCTGAATGTGGACCATCCTATGAGAACTGGAGGAGGCTTGGAAGATGGCAAACCAAAGCATAACAAGATTATAAATGAAATGTGAAAGTATCATTCCACATGCAGTCTGAAAAATAGAATGGAGAGCAACTAGGAGGCAGCGAGACAAGTCAGAAAAGGTGAGAAGCAGCCAATGGATGATGATGGTGAGCTGTCCACATTCACTGTGAAGGGGAAGGAAAGAGAAAAGATACGAGAAAGTCTGGAGCCGGTGTTTATCTGGACATAGGCGTGGGCAGACACAGGAGGAAGATGAACCAGAATGTCCTGGGGTCTAGCTTGGGGAACGAGGTAGATGGCGGCATAGTCAACCAGCAGAGGAGACGAATGTGATCAGGTGAGCTCGTGCCTTGTGTTCAGGTGCAGATGCGCTGCTTGCACGATGCTCAGGGATGTCAAAGTGTACTGTGGGGGATAGTCTGGGGCCAGGCAGCCTGTCAGGACTAGAACTAATACTCACTAACTTAGGTGATACAGAGCATGTTTAAAAACCCATCCCATCCCCCGTGATATTCAAGCGTCCTATGCCCAGTCAACAGTCTCTAGAGGACAGAGGATGCTCAGCGTTGGTACTGAAGGGCACACAGGAAGCTCACTGTGAGGTGAAGAAGAAGAATACACAAGGAAGTCCTCAGGCCCCAATCTGTCTGCGCGGTCAGAGCCAGGACGGGGACCAGATCAGATCTCTTGATGTTGGAGCCACACTCCATCAGATACAGTGTTCATTCTTTTCCTCTTCGCCCCCACCTGCTTCCCACTCCCAGTGCCTCCTCGCCTTAGTCACCAAACTGAGTCATCTTTGAGGCCGTTCCTGTCACCTTTCCCTCCACTGGGGTGCACAGAGTTTGAGAAGCAGCCGCAGGGCAGAGGCATTATGGGAACGTGAGGAAGGGGCTCTTGCTCTGGATTCTAATCCATGTATCGCTCTTGGGTTCCCAGAAGTCGGTGTCCATGATTCTTGGGGGGAAGGGAGGAAACGTGTGATGGAGGTAGAGTCTGTCCTGTGTGCTCAGCAAATGTTGAACTTGTCAACATCCACTCCCTTTCACACTGGTGATAGGCAGTGGCATTCTCCTCAGTGAGGGTAAGCCTTCTCCTATGGCTATACTGTATGTTCAGCTATAATATTTCTCTGCCTCCTTATATCACCTCCAGGGGAGAATGATTTTCAAGCCAATTCATGATGAACACCTGCTATGTGCACTAACCTACTACTGCACTAGAGGGGACTTGTCTCTATAGGACTTGTACTCTTGAGAAGCTCGGTGTCCCTGAAGAGAGCCCTCTGTCCTTTGATTTACCCATTGATATTCTCTGAGCCCCACCTATAAGCAGAGTCTTCATAGGAGGTGTTTAGGTAGGTGACCAGAGAGCTTCTGCTTTGCCACCTTCTAATATCATCCACAGGATGCTGTGGAAAGACAGAGTGGGCATCGAATACTCAGGGAAGAGTTCAAGGGAGAGAGCTCAGTTCTTTTAGATACATCTTGTAGTATGAAACTTTCGCCAAACAGGAAGCTGGGGCCGGAAACCAGGATTGTGGCAATTAAGTGCATTGACGTGGAGGACTATGGGAAATGTCAGGTACCGGGTTAGACGTGAAGGGGCTGCAGGATGGTAGTTGTCAAGTGACTGAAACAGGTCTTTAAAGCAGTGGTAACAAGAATGAGTTGCTGAAGTTTTGAATAGCTGTTTTTCTGACAGTCAGTCAGTTAGCTGTTGTGTGTACCCTCAGTTGTACATGCTAGGCTATTGATGAGGTTATGGAAATGACTAAAAAGCAAGACAGTCTTGACATCAAGGAGCTCAGAGATGGAGAAACGGCCACATTTAAATGATTGCTTTGAAAACTTGTATAATGTGAACAGTGGTGGGCGAGTCCACAGAATCGGGGGGAACTGGTGTTTTGGGGGAGACAGGGGTGGTAAGAAAAGGCCCTTTGAAGAAATAGCATCAAAGTGTCAAAGGTGAATCTGAAAAACAAACAGGAGGGTTTTTTGGTGTGTGTGTGTGTGTGTGTGTGTGTGTGTGTGTGTGTTTATTGAGAGGGTAGTGGACACAGGGAATGATGTTCCAGAAAGATAACCTTAACAAAAGGAATCAGGTAACAGGACAAGAAAGCCAGTAAATGAACAAGACAGAATGGTCTGGAAGCCAGCCACACTGTGTTGACTTCCTTGAACTCGGTTGTCCGGGTCATGCCCTTGAGTTCATCCTGAGAAGCAGCGGCTGAGCCCTGGTCTTTGACTTTTGCTGGTTTTCAGTCTTGGTTTTTCTCAGTCACCAGGACCTTCTCACATCAGCATCTTCTCCTGGAGCGCAATAGGACACGTGCCCTGGCACAAACAAGAATGACAACACAGAATTGGTCTATAGATTCAAGAAACCAACCATTGTGTCTTTAATTGACCATGTCTAGACACACATAGAACCCAGGAGTTGAAACTGTCTGTTTCCAGTGGACAGGAGTGGCATTTAGTTTCCATGCCCACATATAGCTAAACAAAGAGGTGGGCTTTGAACACATACAGGGCACCAGTGTCCACTTGTGCTCCTTGGAATGCTCTTGAGAAGAGAAAATTGCCTCCATCTGTCTTAATTTCTAGGGACTCTCTTCCAGCGGCTTCAAAAAGACTTCAGTGTGGAGCCAAAGTACATCATATACAAGGATCAGTGTCCAGGATGGGATGAGAGTCTAGAATTCCACACTCTTAAATGCCAGGCCAGGATTTCCCCTTTGTTATATAAGAGCCTAAGGATGTTTAGGTTCTGCGGCTTTCAGAGACAAATGCTGAATGAAAGAGTTCCATGGTACTCAGTAGGTCCCCATCCCGGGAACTTTATGGACCGTGACATTTCTCAGAGTGCTGATGGGCTGTGTGGAGAGCAGCTCTCAAGTCACAGCATAGCATTTTGTCTCGGCTTCACTACGGATTGGTTTCACCTTCCCGATTGTAGCCCCCTTTTCTGAGCCCTAAAACAAAGCAGTTGGTGGACAGCCATCGAAAGCCTTGTAGTCCTTGCAGAGGACCTTGGGCAGCGTTTAAGAAGGATTTGGCTCACCTGATGGACGGACTGGGTTGTTAGATGGTGACTGGATTGTCTACTCTGGGGACTGGAAGGGTCCAGTCTTCTGCTTGCTGATACTCTGCCATCTGAGACCAAACTGAAAAGGTTTTTCTTCACACACTCAGCACTAGCGTTTTATGGATGCCTTCTACACACTTTGAACATTATTTTGTTGGTGAGGCCTCTGCATCGATGCCAAACAAAATTTGATTTAGAATTTCAGCAGCGCAGTGTTCAGCTGTTGCAATCCTGGGGAAAAATAGTGGAGATTGGGATGTGGCTCTGCCAGGGTGTGGATGGGCACACTGACTTGGTCCAAACCAACAGCTGTTAAAACTGTCCCTTTCACCTCGACTGCCCAGCGATTTCCCTCACCCAGGACCCTACGGATTAATTCTCCTGACAGTTAAGAGTTTGCTTGTGAAATTTAGTCCTTTGCCTATTTTTACATATTCACAATGATGCATGTACATGTATAGTATATTGATATCTGCATATTCCTTGATTGCAACGTCTCTATTTAATCTAGCTAATCACTCATGTATCTACGATTGATTCATTTGGTTGGTTCAAAGCAGGGGTAAAAAGTGTCAAGATATTCAATGCTGTAAGATAGCCAGTGAAAAGCTAGCTGATTTGCCCTGGGCTAAGGTAATTTTAAAAAAGCAGATTCATCCTCCCAATCTCGAAGCTTGAATTAGGGTAACTCTCTTATAGAATTTCCTTAGCTATTCGTAAGAACCAAGTGATCTGGGGATGGTGGCACAGGCCTTTAGCCTTAGCACTTGGGAGCTAAAGGCAGGCATATCTCCGTGACTTCAAGACCAGTCCGGTCTGTGTAGTGAGTTTTAGGACAGCCAGGGCTACCTAACGAGAGCCTGTTTAAAAAAAAAAAAAGAAAGAAAAGAAAAGAAAAGAAAAGAAAAAGAAAGAAAGAAAGAAAAGGAAAAACCCAGCGCAGTGGGTAGGACTGGCTGAGGGAACAGGCTCAGAAGGTCACTCAGGTAGCAAGTTCCAGCACTTGAAGATGACACCTGAGCAGAGCTGTCTGCTGCGATTTTTGTCTTGTCACTCACAGTAGGGACACAAGGAACCAGGGCCTCTGGAGCAGACTCCCTGTGCTTCCGGGTAGCAATTGGGTCTGGTTCTGCGAGTGACTTGGACAGATGCCCCATCACACGGTGGGCTTCCTTTTCCTTCATTATGAATGTTCCCACTCTGGAGAGACAATTTTACTCATGGCTCACCCATTGTCTGTTGTTCTCTGCCCCTTTGAAAGCCTATTTCATGGCTCAGTAGAGCGGAGTTTCATCCAATAGCACTCTGACTTGGTGACTTCCACGCGTAGCCCCCAACCCACCCCCGGCTCCGGCTGGGTTTCAGGCAGTAATACTTAACCGTCTGATGATTAAGTGAGAAGCAATAAGAACACAACAGTCAGATTTGGTTCCAATACCCCAATGAGGCCCAAGCCTCAAGCTATAATAGAATGAGTAGAAAAGGATATATTTGCAATTCTGAAGAATTCCTGCTTTGTTCTTCTATAGCTAAATAGGACATGGAACCAATTTCATCATGGACCAGGATGCTACTAACTTGAGTTCTGTAGACCACCTCCTAGATTCCATAAACCAGACTGAAGGTAAGCTAGAATAACGAATTCTAAAATTACCCCAGACAACCTTCCTTCTACATGTCTGGACTAGGCTAATATCTAAAGTGTATGACATTTCAGTTTTTCTTCTAAGCATTAATTAAAATCCCCATCTAGCTCTGGTGCCTTGGGCTCTAAGGTCCCAAGAAACGGAGTGTCCTAACTTGTTTCTGTCCCATTTCTGGGCCAGCCCTGGCACGAGGCCCCTAATGTGACGAGGCAGTCGCGTTACAGAGTTCAGTACTCTCGGATGCTCCAGGAGGGGAGGCTTCCTCCGTGGTTCACGTCAGGACAATGCAAACTGAGCTATGCATTTACTGTAACTCCAATCAGATGATTTTATAATTGGAAGGACACCAGTGGCATTCTGTCTTCAGAGTCTTCTCCATTAAGCGACTGAACAAGGGCCAGGGGACCTCTGCTTGTCCCAAATGCGGATCCTGATACAGACTCGGGGATGTGTCATTATGTTCTGCTCTATTATAGGATCATGTTCCTTCATCTCTCTGGGTAAGATTATGAAATGTGAGCAGCAGTCATTTCCCACATATTCTCAACAAATTCCTACTGACTGTGATCCCAGCTATGGAAAACAAAGGCATAAAGTCTCTCTCTCTCTCTCTCTCTCTTTCTCTCTCTCTCTCTCTCTCTCTCTCTCTCTCTCTCTCTCTCTCTCTCTCTCTCGTGTGTGTGTGTGTGTGTGTGTGTGTGTGTGTGTGTGTGTGTGTGTGTGTGTATGTGCACATGCACGTTTGGAGCAGGGCATGTCTTCAGGTATGGGGATAAATATTTTAGGTAAGTCTTTCTGAGTCTAGATCATAATCATATATGGCAATAATTATCAGAAAATAACAAATATAATAATTGGAATTCAGGAATCTATTTCAATACCTAAATTAGAAACAGAGATGGACAGAAGTGTTGCAGAACAAGTTTGTGATAGAAGCATTACAAAGTGCTCTGAGAAACACAGAAGTAAAGCAGATGTAGACTGGAGCTTGAAATGCTGATAATTGAGAAAGAGAGATAAACTGTGATCATAAAAACCCGTAATCTGAAGCAGAAAGTTCAAGGCCATGGCATTTGGACTTAGAAGGTAAGAGACCTCTAACTGGCGAGAGCTGGTTGGATTCTTGCTGGAGGTGAGATTTTTAAGGCAGACTTTACTGGGTGGAAAAGATTTAGGTGAGGAGCAAAAGGGCAGAGAAGAAATTGCAGGATCCCAGGCTGGTACAGAAACAGGAGGGCATGGAGCTGGTGAAGGTTGCCTGTAGGCATCAGCCAATGTTCCAGCAGATGCCTGCGGTCTCATTAAAATACAGTTCTGATCTCGGGCAGTCGGGGCAGACCTGACATTCTGCACTCCTAATAAACTCCCAGGTGACGCTTCTGCGGCTGTTCTGAGGACCCCTCTACGTGGCAGGAAACCTTTGAAGTGTCTCGATAGCAGGAGAGTGTTTCTGTTCTTACCTCCAGCCTTAAAATGTCTCTTTACGGCAGCGGTTCTCAATCTTCTTAATGCTGGGACCCTTTAATACCATTCCTCGTGTTGTGGTGACCCCCCCCAACATAAAATTATTATTTGTTGCTACTTCATAACTGTAATTTTGCTACTGCTATGAATTGTGATGTAAATATCCGATATGCAGGATGTCTGATACATGATCCCTGTGAAAGGCTCGTTCCATCCCCAGAGGGGTCGTGACCCACAGGTTGAGAACTGCTTTAAGGAGACATTCTGATGTTGGACACACATGGAAGCAGGCACAGCGGGGAGCGGGTGATGGTGGTGTTCCTTATAGCATTTGCTTTGTCCCATCTTCCTCTTCTAGTGAACTGAAGAACCCACACGGCACGGGGTTGGGGACAGGGCACACACTAAAGACCTGCATTCTAGAAACCGGACAATGTGAACCGCCATGTCAATGCTGCTTTGGCTTCACAAACGGTTCCTTCCCCTAAACTCTTTACCGAAGGGCAGAGGTGAGCTGACTAGTTCCTGTACATTTGGCAATGACTTAAAATACTGACTCTTGTGCTTGCTCACGAATAAAATGTTTTCCTAAGCCGATGACATGTTAGTTGTGAGTGAGGAAGGAACTGGAATTAAAATCAGAAGATATGACCTAAGTTCTTCAACCTTCTTACTTCCAGAAGCCTGTCTTCATCTACAGCTCGAGAGGTGACTCCTTTTCCCAGGCACCCCTCCGGTTCTGCATAAAAATCTAAGAGCTAGTGGGCACGAGGGTGCTCTGCAGGTTATGAGTCTTACAGATGTCGCGGCCACCTCTTTTTATGCATGGCGACGTTAGTCTTTTCTCAGATCCAAGGGTTTGGTAGTGGAACAAGTTAGTAACCACGGGGGAAGAGTGCAACAGTCTTGGGGTCCAGCTCTTAGGTAGCCTGGCAAGAGTTTGGTCCCCCATTGCCTTCAAATCAGGATGCCGCTGTGGCTGCCTGTCAGACTTACCCTTGTGTATGACTGTGTAGGTTCCTGCAGTCTCTGGGGAAATGTTATCTACAGCAATATTGCCACTTACACCATCCCCTGGGAGTACCTTAGGGGCTATATTCAAATGCCACATCTGTTTTCTGAGTTGTGACCTTTTTGCTTTGCTGCCCCTAGAAGGTCTTTTTGGCGGTGTCCCAGAGCAGGTATGCAGGTGGGCAGGAGTGTTCCGTAGGTAAAAGCAGAGGCAGGGACCAGTGGGGAGACACCAGTAACCATCTTTTCAGGGCAGCCGTGACATCCAAGAGGAGTCAAGGAGGCAGTTCCAAGGAGGCCCACCTGCAAACCCAACACCTGGATCAGAAAGATCAATTATGAACAATTCTATTGCATTTCATAGTTAATAGAACTGAGTGCTCTCCAGATAACAGTGATTAGAACCACGGAGGCTGGGTTTAATCCTAGAAACCTTTGCATGTATGGAAACCAAAGCACTTAGCAGAAAGGTCTTGCCCTGGTTACCATGAATTAAGAAGACTCCTGGATAAACCCCCACTTCTTGCTGTTCGAGGAGGGTCACCAATTTTGCTCCTCCTGTTTCAGCTTCGTGGTCTGCAAAGCCAAGAAAGTGTCTGTCTGCTGATAATATTCTCCTCTATCCTGCGGTGGGCGGGTGCAGATTCCAGGCCTAGAGAATCTTCTCACCTGAGCCACACACACAAGAATCAGACCTGCTCCAACAACTTCTGGTGGGGGGGTGGGGGGAGGAGTTTGCAATTGTGCTCAATCCCTGCTCTCAGACTCACCTGCCCAAAGAAGAATCAGTGAACTCTTCAAGCAGTTAACCGCAGGATGATGCCTAGGCCTGTTTTCTCAACCAGGTGCTCTAGGAGGGAAGTTGGATGAGTCACTGTCGGCCAGAAATGTAAATGGGGCCCAAGGTTTCCTTTGCAGTAAAATCCAGGTCATTAATAGTAGTGACCATCTGCATAGCACGTTACACTCACAAAGCGTTTTACATATTCATTTGCTTATCACAACTGTTCAGAGATGTGTTATTGTTGTGTACCCGTTTTTTTACAGATGAGGTAAGTAGGCCCCCCGGAGGTATGGTATTATGCCCAAGGCGAGAGGAAATTTGAGTGACCGGCCATGGACTTGGTTAAGCCTTTGGATGTGATAGTTCAGGGGGTTTGCACTACAACTTCTATATCAAGCTTTCCCTTGGCCTAGTCAACTTCCAGAGCTGTAAACAAAAGCCAGGAAGGTCAGGGAGCCTGGGGCCATTTACTTCAACTCCTTGTTTGAAGAAGGGGCAGTCACAGGCTTGATGTGGTGTGACAATCATGATGTGGTTCCCGGACAGGCAGGAAATGAAGCTTGCCCTGACTCCTCTTTATTCCCGCCATCTGGACTTTCTTCATAGCCTCTTCAGCTTTTTAAGGAAACAAACAAACGAGCAAACAAACAAAAAGTAGCTTGGTCCGTTGTGGCTCACCTCTTCCTAGCTTTTTCCCTCCCGCAAAAGCAACTACTATCCCAAAGATGATGTGTTCATGTCCTGCCCGTGTTTGGCTCGTTCGCTCCATAAGTGACCAGGACAATGGAGAGTATTGTTTTATTCTTCAGAAATTTCAGAAACGATGTAATACTGATTTATTCTGAAAACTGCTCTTTTTCTTTTAACATCGTTGCTTTAGGTACACCAATATTGGTACCTTAGCCTGGGTTCATTCTCTTTAGCTTCTACCTCCATAACATCTCTTTATATGTATATGGCACAATGTCTTAAGCGATTCTGTACTGGTGAGCTTTTCAATGACATTTCCCTCTTAGAAGCAACGAAGCAGAAAATGTCCTTACACAAGGGTCTTTGTGTACTTATGCAAGGATTTCCTCGGTTGTACATGCGTGAGTAGAGCTTCTAAAATATAGGGTGTGTCTAGCCTTACCTTTGGGGGATATTGCAGATTTCTCCCCACAATGGTTATATCAATTTATTCATCAGCTTTTAGTTCATTGTTTTATTATTGCTGGACATCACCCAATCCTCCTGTTGTCAGATGTGAAACACTTTGGCCAAAGTGTCTGCTGTGAAGTGAGGGCTCTTGCTTTTTCACAGTAGTGTTCCTTTGGCTGTCAGGGACGGTAACTGTATGTGCTTAGGCGTCACTTACTGTCCCAGCTTTGTGTGTTGATACACAGGCGGATAGCTGATTTCTCCTTTCCATGCCTACGGCTGGGTAGCTGTTTTTCCTCCTGGATCCCGGGTACTGGTCGCCCGTCAGTCACATAAGCTGTTAATTCACTCTCTGTATCTGCCTTGTCTTTAGCTTGGTTCATTGCCCAGTCACATTCACTTGCAGCCTGTCAGCTGTCTCCTGCCATCACCAGCTCTGTGGTGAGAGTTGCTTGGAGCTGTGCTTTGGAAAGCCTAGGTGAATAGATGTTCCCTGAATCTAGAGATCTGGAGTGAGCTGAGGGCCGGGTTCTCTCTTGCAGGAGATTCAGGGAAGGACTTGTTTTACTTGCTCAGGACTCTCAGTTTGCTAATACAACTGTGGAGTGAAAGCAAAAGAACCAAGTGTAAGTGGAAAAACACCTTAGTCATCGAGGGCTGTTTGGGCCGCTCAATGGCCACTGTGGTATGTGGATGGTTTCCCTTGTCACGGTGCATCCTGGCACAGTTTGCCTGGGTGGTTTTATAGTTTGTAGGCCTGCTATATGTGTGACAGCACCTGAAAGAGTTGCCAGATTCAGGGTTCTCCCCGGTCCCCACCCAAATCTTGAAGTGGCTTCACCAGGGGCCACGATGCCTGCAAACAGCCACCAGAAGGTAGGAATGTGCAGAGCCTTGGAAACGCTTTTACCTTTGCAGTGAGAATTACTTTAAGGCTTTGTTTATCTCTGGGTGTCTCAGCTGTCCCCAAAGGAAAAGTGGAGCTCAGGACAGGAAACTCAGAGCACCCAGAAGGATGACTTCAAAGTGTAACGCTATTTATGCCTCCTGTTGCGCGTCCTCCATACCGTCCCGGGGGGGGGGGGGGGGCTGTGATGTGCAGGTGCCCCAAGTAGGGAGGGCACATGTGTGCCACCACTCCCTAGGAAGCCAATGGGTATGCAGGAGCAGAGCTCTGGGATCAATTATGCTGGTAAAACTCCAGAGGCCAGGAGTGAATCAGAAGCTTTGTGGCTTAGGAAGACTTGCTGAAAAAAGACCTGACGTTCCCGAGTGGAACCCTGTGGCCCCAGGGGAGGTGACCCCAGCTGTCTGGTTGGGCAGCCAGAGCACCAGGCCTCGGGAGCCAGGACACACCTTCCTCCGTTCCAGCTGACTCACTTGAGTGGCAAATTCTTTTCTCCCTCACCGGCCTCTCATCTTCAAAGGGAATTCATTAAGCCCTACCATGCCATCAGCACTTGGCCAGGTGTTGGACTGGCCCATTAGGTGGACATGGGCCATAGCCCCAGGGAGTGTGCCAAATGAGCTGGAGAAGGGCAGCTGAGACCTCTTGACATCCTGAGGTTGTCCTGTGGCACTTTCTATAAACCCCCAGCTGTCTCAAACTATTTGTGTGGCGCTTTCCGTACACACTGTGTTCTTCCCATCCCCCTGGCTGTAGCTCACTCTGCCCACTTTGCCTGGAATGCTCTTCCATTGTCTGCCTTCTGGACTTACAAGCTCACTCCTGGGCGGAGCCTTCCCTGGTAACCTCGGGCAGAATTACCACTCTAAATTCTCCATATTCCACAGTGCTCTGTCTATCTCAAATAGCACGTACCCTCTTTGCCGGGGTCAGGATTGTGCTACTGTGTGCCCTGAATGTTGGTTCTACTTAATATTCTGTTTGCCCAGCCAGAATTTGGTAGACACTCAGCAAATGGGAGTCGAGAGAAGAGAAACAGCTCATGGTTTGATTTGACTCTACCTTGAGGTATAACTGGAAGCAGGCCCTATCTTTTTGAGTCTGAGTTTCCTTTCCTGCAGAATGAGTGGGGTGCAGCCAAATGAGAAAAAAAAAGATCTTTGGACGGTTTTCTGGCCCTGTGGCCTATGACTCTTGTCCTCTCTTGGAGAACAGAGTTCATCAATCTTTAGATACCAAGATGATCTTTGACTAAAACCCAGTGTTTCCCTCCCACCTCTGTCTGTCACCTTTCAAAAATGTGTATATTAGCAGTTTTCAAATGTCTGACTAAAGTTGCAAGAGGCGTGTAGAATTGATTGATTACAGAAAGTGTGTACATTTTTTCTTCCCTGGGAAATAAAACTGGGGAACCAATTGATTGCTTGGAAGGAGTTTCTAACTGTATTTTCTGATGAATTTGTCAACCTGGATGTTTGTGGGAAGGAACCATCCTAGGGCTATGCTGTTACCGGGAGTGTCTCTCTTCTTGTCCCTGTGCAGGACATGATGCACAGACCTCTCAGTGTGCCTGACCCATGAGACCTGTGTGTTTTCTCTGATACCACTTTGCCCTTGAGTGACAGGTATCCAAAGGTGCTAAAGACACCTGACTGTGATCTTAGACGGTCACATTTGTCTGTGAAGTGAGACTGGATAGGGCCATTACCGACCCTGTGAAGTCTCAGAGAGCTCCAGCGAGTTCACATCTGGTCCCGTGACTGAGAAGAGTCTAACTTTGGGGAGGGGGGGGGGGGGGGGGGGGGACTTCACTGACTGACTCTTTACAAACTTACTTATAGATGGCTGTTCTTTTTGTGTGTTTGTTTGTTTTGTGCTTTTCGAGACAGGGCTTCTCTGTGCATCACTGGCTGTCCTGGAATTCACTTTTGTAGACCAGGCTGGCCTCAAACTCATAGAGATCTACCTGCCTCTTCCTCCCGAGTGCTGGGATTAAAGGGGTGTGCCATCACCGCCCAGTTTATAGATGGCTGTTTTATTGACTCAGGGCTGCTTTCAGGCTTCTTGTCTGGTTCAACCCAAAGCAGATGGATTTTATTAGAAGGAAAATAAAAAGGGACTCCCCACCCGGCACTGCCTTTGTGGGGGCAAGTGGCTGCATACATTAGTGAGGGAGGAATTCAGTCTAGTTAAACGTGGCCTTGGGTGACTGCTGTTATTAGCACCTCACCATGCCAGTAAGCGAATTGTTGAAGCCTGAAGTAGAGCTTCCTTCTGAGAGCCCGCGAAGATTCTGAGCGCTGGGCACTGTGGGGGTACATCACAGCAGGCCCCCTTTGACTCCGCATGGACAGCAAGAGAAGAAGCACAGATGTTCTAGCAGCCCTCCCTGGGATCCGTTTCCGGCTCTGTGAAATGGGGTAGTAAAGCTTCCCCCAGATTGCCTCGGAAGACACTCGTGACGGTCAGGTGTTATGATGGTGATGGCGGTGTGCTCTGGAGTCAGAGAGGGCTAGGATCATTTCACTCTTGCTTCCTTCCCTACTTTGGATCTCAGGGAAGGCTCTGAACCTCCTAAATGGGGCCCGAGAAATACCTTGAGAGACTGTGTAAAGGGAGAGCAGCTGCAGTCCCTGGCCTGTGAAGATGATACAGACAGGACGCCATTTCTCAATTATGAAAGTCACCATTGTGATTTGTTAGTGCCCCGCCCCCAGCCCACCAGCTTAAGGGTATCCCTGAGTAACCTCAGAAGACTTTACCCAAGCCTTCTGTGGGCTGCTCTCCTCACAGCACTGCCTCATCTTGAGAATGATGTGCTTGCTCCTGGGGCTGAAAGTGGAAGGCAGGCTGGGCTGGAGCCCTGTAGCATGAATCTTAAAAGTTCTTATTAATAAAATCAAACCTGAGGCAGGTATTGGGGTGAACACTGGAAGGTCAGAGAGACAGAATAAGCCACAGCTACCTCACCTCGCTGGATCCTCAGCTGGTCTTGTTTCCTCAGACTGGAGGCCTCTGAGTCCTCATCCAGAATGACTCTCAGCTGAACTGCTGCTAGAAGCCTGAACGCTTAACCAGCCAAATGCTTAACCAGACCAAATGTTTCTAGTTTCTGGTCCTCACGCCTTATATACCTTTCTGCTCCCAACGCCACTCCCTGGGATTAAAGACTCGCTTTCTGGGATTAAAGGTGTGTGTCACCATGCCTGGCTGTTTCCAATGTGGCCTTGAACTCACGGAGATCCAGAGGGATTTCTGTCTCTGGAATGCTAGGATTAAAGGCGTGTGCTACCACTGCCTATCCTCATGTTTAATATTGTGGCTGTCCTGTTCTCTGACCCCAGATAAGTTTATTAGCATACACAATATTTTGGGGAACACAATACCACCACACTTCCCCTCTTTTGTCTAAAATTAAAAAAAGCTTATAACTAATACAAGAAAAATTATATCCAATTAGTATATACAATATACACAGTCAAGATTACATTAACGATGTCTAGTCCATTAATATTTGACAGATACAGGTAAAAATTCCATTATATATATATATATTAACAATGTCCAGTCCAGTAACAGAGCCCTTCTGCCCTGGGCTTCTTTCCCATCCTTTCTAGTTGTCTGAGAAGACAGGTAAACTTCAGACTTAATTTCCTAAGTCATCTCAAACTGAACATATTCCAAAGTGCACTTGTTAACTTCCCTCTAAAATAGGTCCAGCACCCTGTGCTGTCTTAGTTAAAACACACACACACACACACACACGCACACGCACACGCACACGCACACGCACACGCACACGCACACGCACACACGCACACAGACAGAGGCCGCCCTTGGACCACCTCCTGCCCATTCCCAGTCTGTCCCGGAGACTCGGCTTCTTCACTGACAGCCTTCCTCTGCTTTCTGCCCATCACCTCTTCTGTAGCTCAGAGCCCTGTCATCGCTCACCCAAACACTATCGCAATGCCTTCTCAGCTTGCCTTCTTATTTCAACCTGGCGCCACACTGCCTCTCTAGAAACTCTGGTCTTGAAAAAAAAAAAAAAAAAAAAAAAAAAAAAAAAGCAAACCTCATCTTTCTGAGACTCTTCCAAAGGCTACCCATTGCTTTCAAAGAGAAATCTACACTCAGGGCTGGGAATGGGAGCAGGACCACCTGCTTAATTCCAGCCTCATCTGCTGCCGCATGCCTTGCAAATTCTCCATTCCAGTAACACAGGCCACCGGGCCCTCAGTGCATGTGACCGCTCCCCTGTCCCTGTTTGGCACGTGGAGCATGCCTTGCACAGACTATTCCTTTTGCTTGGAAGTTGCTCTTCTCTTGCCAACCCGAGTTCTCCTATTCGAGGGCACTTGCTGTGTCTCTTTGCAATGACCCCCTGTTAAGTTCTTCCTCGGAGCGCCACAGAGCCTGTGCATATATATCTCAGGCTCATCACAGGCTGCTGTGACTGTTTGCTTAGTTTCAATCTCCAAGACCATGAAATCCTTAAAATCAAATCACACGACCGACATCTCCAGCTCTATATACATCTGCCTAATGTCGCTGGGGTGTGTTAAGTACATGCTGACAATGCAGGTGGATACAGAGACTGAACAGTTTTCGTTTGTTTGTTTTTGACAGGGTCTCTCTGTATAGCTCTGGCTGCCCTAGAACGTGTTATGTTGACTAGGTCAGCCTCGAACTCACAGAGATTCCCCCTACTTTTGCCTCCAGAGTGCTGGGATTAAAGGCAAGTGCCATCATACCTGGCTGATGTTGAAGAGTTTTTGATGTGATGCTTGGTGGAATAGGTATACAATACATTGCATTGATGGACAGAACTTTCCTCTAAGGTGCCTGGAGGAATGAGTGGATGAGCGTTGTGTTTCAGGTAAACGTGTCTGAAATCCTCTCTCTGTTGACCTTTGGTCAAAGCTAGGCAGCAGGGAGTAGTCTGGCTTTTTACCGAGGTCAAGTGTGCCTCCCTGGGGTGTGGCTGTGCATCTTGACCATCCTTTGTGTGTGGCTGGGTGGATAGAGGTATCGATCGCTGGTAATAAGCCTAGCCTGGGAGTGTGTTATGAGGGTTCCCACTGCACAGGCAGGGTTTCCCCAGAAGCATTGTATTCTATTGAGTGCTTGGGCCAATCAATAGAGACTCCTTCCTTTATTCCACACCATCAGGTTTCATATCATGCAGATTTTTTTTTCTCTTTTCTTTTTTTGGTTCAGTACTGCTTGTAAGTGAATTAATGCGGCCACTTATTTAAAATGCAGATTCCCAGGTCCCTGTAATACACTGAGGCTTCAAAGCTGGCTGGGGCCATGCCCTGCTCTTGGTGGTTATGATAAAGTTGTATCTGTCAGAGCTTGGCCTGAATGTTGCTTTTAACCTCCACGGATCACTGGTGGTGTGAAGGCTTGTGGGCAAAGGCAGTTTCCAAGGTCCCTCGGCCCTGGGCGATACCGCTCTCCCACTGCCCTCGGGTTATCCTGCATGTCTCACAGCCCTGTTTGAGCACAACTATACTTAGCAGAGGACAACACAGCAGGGGCTCTCACTCTAGAAATAGGATTTGAATTGTTAGGCAGGGCCCAGCTGCCACGGCACAGATTCATACTCATTATCAATAATGAAGTCAAGTAGTCCTACTCATCAATGTTCGAAGTAAATAAAAACATGAGTTCAAAGCACATCCAATCTTGCTGTTCTTAAAACTCCTGCCCTTGAGTTGATGTCTTTGGTCTCTGGGTTGCAGCACCGTGAGGGAGGCAAAGGCAGAGCCGATCCCATTTTACAGATAGAATCTAGGCCTCAGAAAACAGGCAACTTGTACAAGGTCTCACAGAAAGGATGGCTGATAATCGGTTCCAGATTTTTCTGGCTCCTCTTTCCTGCATTGTTTAGTTTTACCTTATTTGTTCAACTCTTCTGTCATTAGATTTGAAAACCAAGGGTCATTCCCCGGCCCCCACCCCTGACAATGTCAGGACTGTAGTTTAGGGATCAACAATTTTGACAAAGACACAATTAAGATTCTCTATAACAATGGCCAGTACCAATTTAAATAAAAATAAGAATTCCCATCTGAAATACATATATATGTTTATATATATATACATATAATTTATTTTTATTTTATGTTCGTTGGTATTTTGCCTGCATGTATGTCTATGTGAGGGTGTCAGATCCCCTGGAACGGAAATTACACACAGGTGTGGGCCACCATCTGGGTGCTGGAACTTGAACCTGGGTCCTCCAGAAGAACAGCAAGCACTCTTAACCTGAGCCATCTCTCCAGCCCCCACCCTCCATTTGAAGTGTTAGAGGAGCGATCCAGTGGCTGTCTGTAATTTGAGTGCCATGAGTCTAACAGGCTTGCAAAGTA
>CABHPP010106700.1:0-20569 GCA_902168425.1 Peromyscus attwateri
AAATCCGCTGTCCCCCTCAGGGTCTCACTATGATGTGTTGTTGGAGGTTTTTGCTCTTTTGGAGGGCCCGCCACCCAGCTCCCGAATAAATCACATACGGAGGCTTATTCTTAATTATGAATGCTCAGCCTTAGCTTGGCTTAGTTTCTTGCCAGCTTTCCTTAACTTAAATTATCCCGTCTATCTTTTGCCTCTGGGCTTTTCCCATTCTCTAACTTCTGTAAATCTTACTCTTACTCCATGGCTTGCTGTGTATATAGCTGTGTGTCTTGGTGGCTGGCTCCTAGCTCTTAGATCCCTCCTCCCAGTTTTCTCCTTCTATATATACTCTCCGCCTGCCAGCCCCGCCTATCCTTTCTCCTGCCTTGCTATTGGCCAGTTCTTTATTAGACCAACAGGTGTTTTACACAGGCACAGTAACACAGCGTCGCAGAGTTAAACAAATGCAACATAAACAGAAGTAACACACCTTAAAATAATATTCGACTACAATGATTCATCCCAGGCCTTAGCCTCCCAAGTGCTGAGGTTGAAGGCCTGTGCCACCATGTCCACTGTGCATGACTGTCAGAATGAACATTTTGTGAGAAACCAGCCACGTGCCCTGGCCTGGCTCACACAGCAAACAGTCATTTAGAGTTAATACTAGAAAATCCCCTCCCCCCCCCACTTACAACCATAGATAGATACCTATGACTTCTGGAAAAACAGGGCTAAGGTGGTAAGATCCAAACTTAGAGAGATGGAGCTGTGGTCACAGGACCCTTGCCCTGTGACTAGAAGCCCAAGAAAGCAGGCAAAGGGCGCTGTGACAGGTCTTTTCTGTATTCCTCCGGGAGAAGGTACTTCCTGGCATGCTGAGATATAGCCCATTGGACAGCTGGAGTGGGCAGTGACTGAAAGTCAGTAAAGTGGGGCAGAAAGTCCACAGTGCCTCCAGGACAATCTGCTCTTCCCCATCCTGAGCTGGGGCCCTTCCCAAGGAATGCAGGCAGCCATCAGCTGGAATTGGGGCATATCCCTGAGATTTCCACTTGCAGAGTATTTCAGCGTCTTGGTTACGAATCTTCAGGTAAATCCCAAGCTGTGACAGATTGTTAGTGGCTGGTCTCCCAGTCAAAGACCCTTTTCACTTAAATAGGGGTGGCAGAAAAAGTGGCCTTTCAAGGTTTGTGTGGAGGAATTTCCTCAGGCCACTGGGGGAGTCAGTTGGTAGAGCACAGCATGTGAAAATTCGATGTGGAACATTGACTGTCTGAGGGCTGGAGCTTTGATCAGGGCAGGGGAGGGGATTGCAGTCTGACTCAGGCTTGGTTCTGAAGCATGATATAAGACACAGCCTAACTTTGAACTTCTGCTTTCTCTTCTGTGCAAGACAACGATGAATATATCTACAGCATAGAGCTGTATGTGAGGGTCTGGGTGCCTAGGCTTACTACTGATAGGTGGGTTGCCCAGCAACAGCATCTTTTGATGTCAGCCTCTCCTTGACCCACTCTACTTCCTCTTAGGGGCTGCCTGCTTTCCTTTTTACCCGCTGCCTTTTGCCATAGCGGGCATTTCTTCACATAGGTGAGGTGTGGCCTGTGTGGGAATAGGGACATTTATTTCCTGGAGAGGGTTTTATCTGGTAGGGAGATCAGAATAGTTGCTTGCTAATGGCATAGCCCTGAGGCCTCACTCATACCATTTTCTTTCCCCAGTGATACCACAGATGGACAGCCAGCTGGTAGAGAAGCTGGGCCAGCATCTCTTACCTTGGATGGACCGGATCTCCTCAGAGCAATTGAACCCCAGCATCTATGTGGGCCTGCGCCTTTCCAGCCTGCAGGCTGGGACCAAGGAAGACCTCTACCTTCACAGCCTCAAGCTTGACAATCAGCAGTGCCTCCTGGGGTATTGATACTCTTTGCCCATGACTTGATCCGGGTCATAAGAGATAGGAGACTGGGTTCTAATTTGGGTATTTCGTGGCTTTTTGACAAACTCTAGGCATATTTTCTCTTCCCTGGGCCTTTCTCCATCTGCAGAGTGAAGTGGTAAGTGGTAGTAGGTCAGAAGTGCTAACATGTGTCCTTTGTCCTGAAACTACATCCCCCTAACTCCTGAAGCAACACCTAATTCTTCCTGTGCTTCCGACTTGTGCCTGAGGCAGACATCATTAATCCACGAGCCCCAAAGTAGCACCTAACTCTTTCTGTGCTCCCTACCTGTACCTAAGGCAGACATCACTAATCCATAACTAAATATACGATTGTGTATTGATACAAAGAAGCAGCATCTAACTCTATAGTTTACTTATGTGCTAAAGACAGACACTGCTTATCACAACTATGTTCTTTTGTGCAGAGCCTAGAAGGAGCATATTTCTGTGCTCCTCCTCCAAAGAGTGGCCATTAAAGAGACGCCTGCTCTGAGGTGTGAATGAGAGGTGAAGAATAAGAAAAAGCCATGAATCACCAAGCATAATGGTTCATGCATTTAATCCCAGCATTTGAGAGGCAGAGACAGGCAGATCTCTGTGAGTTCAAAGCCAGCCTCATCTACAGAACAAGTTCTGTATGGCTATGTAGAGAGTTCCTGTCTCAAAAAAAAAAAGTGTGTGTGTGTGTGTCTGATTTCATTTCTTCTCAAGACATAGATGAAGGAAGGGAGGGGAAAAAAAGGGGAGAGTGCATGGCCAAACTGGGGGGTCAAACCGGGTGATCTGGGTGTAGGCACCCTTATGGTTCATCCTTGAATTTAACCTTTCTTCTTTTAAGTATCTGTGGGATGCATCCCATACCAGCACAGCTGACTGATAATTCCACTTCGTGACCTTAGTGGAGGTGATCCCAAGCCAGGCTTACCAAGGGAGCATCTTCTCATAAAGGTGTTACTGACTTTCCTTGTCCTAGGTCTGCCTTCAGCGATGACAACAGTGATTGCCAGACCAAGCCTTCCGAAGGCCACCTGGCCCTCTACCTGCTTGCTCTTAGGGCCAACTGCGAGTTCATTGGGAGCCGGAAGGGTGACAGGCTGGTCTCAAAGCTCAAGTGGTTCTTGGAGGAAGAGAAGAAGGCCATTGGTAAGGAGGACTAGGGAACTCTGGGAGGGCTCATCAAATGGTCTTGTTGTTTGTAGTTTTGAGCTAGGCCTCAGGTTCATAATTGTTCTCAGTAGATGACGTTCTCGAGAGTCAGAGCTTTGGGTTTTCTTCCAGGCCTCTTCTCACTTGCCCTCTGTCCACATCAAGTCCATCTAGAGCAGTGGTTCTCAACCTTCCTAATGCGACCCTTTAATACAGTTCCTCATGTTGTGGTGACCCCCAACCATAAAATTTTGCTGTAATTTTGCTAATTATGAATCATAATGTAAATATCTGAGTTTTCTGATGGTCTTAGGCAACCCCTGTGAGAAGACCATCCAAGCCACAAAGGGGTTGTGACCCACAGGTTGAGAACCACTAACCTAGAGGCTCAGGCTGGATCCAGTTGCCATGCCTGACCCCAGAAACAATCTGCTGGGATGCTCAGTCACCAAGACTGACCTGTTGTCCACCTCTGGGACACCTGTCCAGCCTCCTTCCCACTTACCCCTTAGCCTCTCTGTCAACTTTCCGGCCTCCTGACTCGGACCTAATTCCAAGAGCTGAAGCAAGGCTTTTCAATATAAACCCGTTCTTCATGCAGCTTAAGCCCAGCAGAGGCCCCTCACTGTTCCATTCACAGCCCCCAGTCCCAGCCTGGCTTGCCTCTTACACTTTCTAGGCATTGGTTTGGTTACTGCTCTGTGTGCTCTCACCACAGTGATCTTTCCTCACAAGTTTGGATATTCATGTGTACTCCTCCATCCCCCTTCTCTGTGCTCACTTCCATCCACTCCAGAGTTACTTCTGTGAAGAATCCTGTCTCAGTTTCCCAGCTATTTGAAGACTTCCGTTGGGTGGCTCCAGGGACCTTGGGCCACCTTTCTGTTACAACTATGCTGTCTCATGAGCATGTGTTGGGCTGTCATCTTCTACCCTGACCTCCAAGCACAGAACCTGGCCTACACTAAGACCTCAGCCGGGCACTGAAGGAGTGTCAGATGCCATGGTCTCCATGGAATGTGTTGGAGCATGCAGACCATGGGGTCCCATGAGCCACGGGGCTTCTTGCTGGGAAGAGGCTAAAAGGGAAGCCCTCAAGCCTGACATGTCTCTTTACTCCTTGCCTTTCTAATCTCAGGGCACAATCATGAAGGTCACCCCCATACCAGCTATTACCAGTACAGCCTCAGCATCCTGGCACTGTGTGTCCACCAGAAGCGGGTCCATGACAGCGTGGTGGGCAAGCTCCTGTATGCTATTGAACACGACCACCACATCCGCCAGGGCCACCTCTCTGTGGGTGAGTGGACCTAGCCTAGCCTCCTGCCAACCCCAGGCAAGGCCTCTATGACCCACTACTGTGCCCATCTTCCCTTAGAAATCTCCTCATCACATGCCTTAGAAGTGGAACAGTGGGGGCTGAGAGCCAGCCTTGGATTCTGACCCCAGTTCCATCACATGTTCATCCCCATCCTGTCATGCAGGCTTTGCCTATAAAAACGACCTCCCAGCAGCAGCTCAATAAAGCGGGCATTACAAACACAGGTCTTAGCACACACTGGGTGCTCCTGGCACCATACAACCCGGGGAGCCTGATACCTGGATTCTGATCTGATTCCTTGTTGTGTGACCTTGGGCTACCACATCCATGTTTCGTCATCATGATTCAAGGTCTCTGCTAGGCCTGGGCTTCCATGAGTGCCCGAGTAGGGCCTCTTTTAGGGAGGGTACGATAGAGGAGGTGGGGGGTGGTGTTTGGTAGATGATTGCCCAGAGAAAACAGGTCACCAGGGCCTCTGTCAGTAGCAGGATTGAACTGTCTCAAAGGCTCGTAGAGAAACACAGTGGACACAGTACCTGTAGCAAGGAGGAGAACTTTAACATTCCCAGGCCCTGGCTGCTCCTCCTATCAATTAAATCAGACTGCCTGAAGGTAGATAAGGCAGCTGTTAGTGCCATATTCTCTGATTGGCAGGAGATGTAGCCCAGTGACCCAGCACCAGGCGTGCCTGGGGCCCTAAATCCAATACCCAACACTACAAAAACAATAGGAACTAATTAATCAATAAAATAAAGCTCCCTCTGTGATCCCAATGTGCATCCTGGTTTGGGAGCAGGTACTGTAGGATCCATCCTCTTGGGACTCTCTTCTTCAATCTGCTCTCAGGACACTCAGTGACCAACCAAATCAGTTTGTCTAGGCCCGAGAGGTTTCCTGGGGCTCAATATGTTCAATGTTTGGATTGGGGAGTCCTAATTGGTATCCCAGGTGATCCTGAACCCCAAAACCTACCTAGTCTGGTCCCATCAAGCTATCCAGTTCATCCTAGGCCTTATCTTCCTAGACACAGAAGCCATGGCAGGCTTGGCCTTCATCTGTTTGGATCGGTTCATTTTCAACCCTGATCTGAGACCACGAATCACCATGGCCATTGAGACAATTCGAGAGAAGATCCTGAAGGCCCAGACCCCTGAGGGCAACTTTGGGAACGTCTATAGCACCCCCCTGGCACTACAGGTAGGAAAGAGACCCTGGAGCCATGACCACTCAGCAAGTCAATGGAGGGAGGGCTGGTGAGTGGCTGGAAGACCTGGCTCCTCCCCAGTGGTTGACCTACATCCTCCTTCTCTTCCCCACAGTTTCTAATGGCCTCCCCTGCGTCTGGGGTAGGACTGGGCACAGCATGCCTCAAGGCAAGGGCATCTCTGCAGGCCAGCATACAGGGTGGAGCCTTCCAGAATCCTCTGATGATTTCCCAGCTGCTACCGGTCCTGAACCACAAGACCTACCTGGATCTTATCTTTCCAGACTGCCAGGCACCCAGAGGTAGCTGAGCCCTTTCTGGTTCCTGAGTAATCTGCTACCTGTGGGTCCCAGTGATGCTTTGCTGAGCCAACATGAGTGTATGGGTCTGCATAAGACACAGCAGCTAAAATGAGGCCACAGTCTTTTGATGCTCATGGTGTGGAGGCAGATAGCAAATAAGCACTCCAAGTGCTACCCACTGTGTGATACCCACCGTGGAAATGTTTGAGGGAAGGGATGGAGAAGTGTATTAGCCAAGATTCTCTAAAGGAGCAAAATTTATAGAATGGTTTCTTAAATTGACATACACCATATGGTCCAGCTAGTCCAACAGTGGCTATCTCATTCTGGAGAGGATGAGAATCCCAGAGTGTCTCAGTCCATGAGGCTGGATGTCTCAGCAGTTCCAGCATGGTGCCGAAGGCCTGAAGGATTCTGGAGAGCTGCTGGTCTTCCGTCTACACTGGAAGTCTGAAGAAGCGGGTTCTAGTATCAGCAAAGGAATGCTGTAGTACCAGGACAGATGAACTTGACAGTAGGGGTGAGAGGAAGCAACCAGAAAGCTACTCCCTTTGTATCCCTCATCTGGGCTGCCAGCAGAAGGTGCAGCCCACATTCACGGAGGTCTTCCCTGTTATGAATAATCCAATCAGGAAAACTCTGTCCCAGGAATACCCAGAGACTTGCATTTTAGTTGATTCTAGATCCAGTCAGGTTGACTACTGGATGGATCATCACAGATGCGTGAATGAATGAATAGAGAGAGACACATTTCGTTAATTTTGATACCTAAGGAGCCTTAATTCCCAGCACTGAAATCCTTTGGGCACCATTTTGGTGAAGAACCTGAAGTAGTGAGTGGGATTTGCCAGAGAAGTGGGAGGAGAGGGCACATCATTGGAGAAGGCAAAAGCAAACGCACAAACCAATAATGCGGGGGGGGGGCATCATCTTGGAAAAGCATGGGTCTGGGAGAGTGAGCAGGACTAGGAGATAAATGTGTAGAAAGAAGAGTCCACGAGAGATAACCAGAAAGTGACGTGAACAAATGTAGCGTCCTCTGAGGTGCAGTGTAGCAGGTGGGTGGGAGGCAAGAAGCAGAGACACCAGCAAGGGCCTCAGTCTTGGGCTGTGGGAGGTTGTGGAGGCTGAGGGCCAAGGGGGCTGGGACAAGAGCCAGGTTTCAACTGGGCAGGTGTTCATGGCATTGACTGAGCTACTATGGGGGAAGAAAGAACTCGTGTCCAGGCTCCCCATCCTCATGACAGCCACTTTCCCTTTCTCCCTGACGTAGTCATGTTGGAACCAGCTGTCGAGGGCCCTTCACCAGCCCACATCCCAGAGGTCATCAGTGTCACACTGAAGGTCTCCAGTGTCCTGCCACCATACAAACAAACAGTTTTAATCCTTGCTGGGTCCTCCTTGGAAGATGTCCTGAAGATGGCTCAAAACATAGGAGGATTCACGTGAGACTCCCATTCCATTCATGGCCTTCACCCCCCTCAGACCTCCATGCTTGAAATGGTATCATGGGAAGGACAGGGAGCAGACACGTTTCTTGGGAGACATTCTGGCTTAATTTCTGCTTCTACCTTTTTTTTTTTTTTTTTTTTTTTAAGATTTATTTTGTATACAGTATTCTGTCTGCATGTATGCCTGCAGGCCAGAAGAGGGCGTCAGATCTCATTACAGATGGTTGTGAGCTACTTGCTGGGAATTGAACTCAGGACCTCTGGAAGAGCAGACAGAGCTCTTAACTGCTGAGTCATCTCTCCAGCCCCCAAAATGATTTATTATTCTTTTTGTTTTGTTTTCTGTTTTTCGAGACAGGGTTTCTTTGGAGCCTTGGCTGTCCTGGAACTCACTCTGTAGACCAGGCTGACCTCGAACTCACAGAGATCCACCTGCCTCTGCCTCCCGAGCACTGGGATTAAAGGCATGCACCACCATTTTTAACCTGCTTCTACCTTTTGCACTCCTTTCTGGTCTGTGTTTTGGACCTGTGGTGTTTTGCCTGTGGGGGGAGCTATGGACCACCACTGTCATCAAGAGAGCTGGCTCTAGAAGTCGAGACCCAGCCTGGGAATTCCAGTTCTTCTACCCCCACCCCTGCCCCAGCTAGTGAGCCTGGACAGTTATTCAGTGAGGGCATGAGACAGCCCCTCTCCTCACAGGGCCAGCGTGAGGAGCCCACGGTCATTGGTGGACATGCTTTGTATAGGTCTAATGCCTGGCATGCAGTGCGTACTCCAAGAAGATTAATAGTATCAAATCACCTAGATGATTGCCATTAATAACCCTGAGAAGGCAGGCAGCACGCTTTGTCTTGAGATTTGATGAGCCTGGGAATGAGCATATCTTAACTGCTGCTCCTTCCTGGACCCTGGCCATACCTGGAGGTGGACATGACTCACCAGGGGAACTCTGGCTCACAGAAATTGAGTTCTTCCTGCCAGCCTGCTCTCTCCCCTGGATTCTTGCCTCATCTTGAGGAATCCTACTTTCTTTCTTTCTTTTTTTTTTTTTTTTTTTGGTTTTTCAAGACAGGTTTTCTCTGTGTAGCTTTGGAGCCTATCCTGAAATTCACTCCGTAGCCCAGGCTGGCCTCGAACTCACATAGATCCACCTGGCTCTGCCTCCCAAGTGCTGGGATTAAAGTCATGCACCACCACTGTCCAGCAGGAATCCCTACTTTCTGGTCCCAGCAAGAGTTCTGGGGAGGGCTGACAGTGAGGACTGTTTGGTCATTTGGGCCAGGAACTCTCAGACCAGAGCTGTATAAATACCACTCACATTTATTTATTTATTTGTTTGTTTGTTTGTTTGTTTGGTTGGTTGGTTTTTCAAGACAGGGTTTCTCTGTGTAGCCCTGATTGTCTTGGAACTATTTATTTATTTATTTGGTTTTTCAAGACAGGGTTTCTCTGTATTTGTTTGTTTGTTTGTTTGTTTGTTTATTTGGTTTTTCAAGACAGGGTTTCTCTGTGTAGTCCTGATTGTCTTGGGACTCACTCTGTAGACCACCTGGCCTCAGACTCAGAGATCTACCTGCCTCTGCCTCCTGAGTTCTGGGATTAAAGGCATATGCCTGACAATACTACTGTCTTTAAGAAACAAAAATGCCCCCCCTTCCCAGGCTGAGTGGCATATCCCGCCCACATCCCCAGGGAGGATTGAATCTAGAGCCTTCAACCTGCGAAACAAGAGCTCTACTACTGAGCCAGCATAGTTCTGTTTTTCATTTGGAAACAAGGTCTGGACTAGTCACAAATCTTATTACAGAACAAATTGAGAAGGGAAGGGCTGGTTTGCGCTCGGAATTCTGGGGGAAATGGTTCTTGATGGCGGGAAGGTGTGGCGGCAGGAGGCAGCTGACCACTCCTGGTCACAGTCAGGAAAGCACAGTGGTGAAGGGCGCTGTTCTCAGTCTGCTCTCCTTTCTGTTCAGTGCGGGACCTAGTTCATGCAATGGGAGGGGTCTTCTTTCAGTGAATCTAATCTAGAAAATCTCCCACAAACATACCTAGAAATCTGTTTCATGGTGACTTTAAATCCCATTAAGGTGACAATCAAGACTAATTATCATGTGTCTCAATAAGTTCCCAGGCTGGCCTTGAACTTTCAACCCTGCTGTAGCACCATGCCTGTCCTAAGTCACTTCCATAAGGTCACTTAGAGGCACTAACTTGTTTATTCAGTATAAAGCCCTTTCTCCCCTCCCTCCCTTTCTCTCTCTCTCTTTCTTAGACAGGGTCTCATTATGTACTGGCTAGACTTACACTTACTGTCTAGACTTGAACTCACAAAGATCCTCCTGCTTCTGCCTTCTGGGTGCTGGGATTAAAATATCTCTAGACAATTATAAATCTTAAGCAACTCTGCAAATTAAAAAGGGAAAAATCATATATAAAAAACAAAACAAATCTACCAGATGTGATGGCATATGTCTGTAATCTTGACACTCAGGAAATGGAGGCAGGAAGATCATGCATTTGAGGCCAGCCTGTGCTACATAACCAGACCATGTCTCAAAAAAAATAAAAATTTAAAAAAAGGAAAGTATTAAAATCAATAGCATCCAACCTGTAGGTACACGTCTGCATTGCCAGGCTGGTGACTTCAGCTTTCCTTGTATTTGAGCCTCCGTTGGGCCTGCTCACTGACTCCATTGAGTCCACTCATTGACTCCATTGGGCCTGCTCACTGACTCCATTAAGTCCACTCAGGCTGCCGCAGCTTCCCAGACTCTTTCCTAGATCTAGTGCTTCACTCACTAATTTTGCCTTTGTTTGAGACAGTCTCACTCTGTAGTCCGGCTGGCCTGGAGCTCTCTGTGTAGCTCAGACAGGTGTTAAGCTTGCTGCTACGCTCCTGCTTAGCTTCCTAAGTGCTGGGATTACAGGTGTAAGCCACCACCCCCAGTTCATTTATTACTAAGCTCACTGCTTCCTTTCTAGCCAGTCCCTTGCAGTGCTCTGAGAGCTGCTGCAGGGTGCCAGGACAATCACACGTGGACACATGTGTGCTCCTGGCGGGCTTCTGTTAGCAGATGTGGAGACTACCCTGCACTGCCAGGATCTGTATTTGCATACCAAATCCAAATGAAGAAAAGATAGAATTTCAGGCTTTTCAGTTGGGTCATTAAGAACCTCTGAGAGGCCACTGTGGACATCAATCTCAAGTTCTTCTGTTAGAGTGGGTGGCTGCCTGAGATGAGTTCAAGGCCTAGACAGGGAGACTACCTGGGAGGCACAAGATTCCACAGCAGACAGACAGACATGGAGAGAAGTGGTCCAGAGCAGCTAAGGAGGGCCTCATGGTTAAGGAACTGTAACCTTTTAAATTTTCAGTGTTTAACTTTTAACCATTGAAAAGGGCTGTTCATTAACCATTGAAAAGGGGGTGGATGGCTTGGTAGTTAAGAGCTTTACTGTTCTTGCAGAACCCAAGTTCAGTTCCCAGCACCCACACAGAGGTGCTCACAACTTCCTGTAACTCCAGATCCTGGGCATCCAAGGCCCTCTTCTGACCTCCACAGGCATCTGCATTACAAAAGGGCTGTTGTGTGACATTTCCTAAACAACCCATTTCTACCAAATCTGCAGCTTCCACAATTCACAAATTCGACTTGTATAAAACTGTGCTGAATACACAGACTTTTCCTTGTCAATGCAGCATAACAACTATTTCCACAGCATCTACTGTAGCAAGCTTTCTTGTTGGGCTATCTTTGGACTGCCAGCCCATAAATAATGACCAGGAGATTTATTATTAATTATGAAAGCTGGGCCTTAGCTTAGGCTTTTATTCAACTAGCTCTTATAACTTAATTAACCCATATTTTTTAATGTATGTTCTGCCACGTGGCACGGTTACCTCTTCTTAGTACGGCACATCTGACTTTATCTGAGTCTGCTGAAAGAGTTTCTCTCTCTGTCTTATGCCAGGAAGTCCCGCCTACTCTCCCCTGCCTAGCTATTGGCCATTTAGCTTTATTAAACCAATCAGAAGGCACCTTAGGCAGAGACACATCTTTCCAGTGTAAACAAATATTCCACAACAAACTACATTGTATTAGATATTATAAATAGGGGTGGGGCAGTGGTGGTGCATGACTTTAATACCAGCACTTGGGAGGCAGAGCCAGGTGAATATGTGAGTTCGAGGCCAGCCTGGTCTACAGAGTGAGATCTAGGACAGGCATCAAAACCACCCAGAGAAACCCTGTCTTGAAAACACAAAACAAAACAAAGAAAACAAAACAAAACAGAAAAGATATCATAAATAACATAATGATCATGTAAAGTAAGCAGGAATATGTGCAGAGGTGCTTGTGTGAATACCCTACTAGTTTATATAACAGACTTGCACATTCTTGGATTTCAGTGTTTGTCTTGGGCCTCAAACCAATCTTGACTAAATCACCAAAGTAGGTTTCTGGTGTTTGTGTGCACTTGTGGTACTGGAGGTTGAACTTGAGCTTGCTGTGTAGCTGATGGGGATCTCAACCGTCTGGCTCTTCTTCCTCCACTTCCCAAGTGCTGAGATTAGGGATGTGTGCTACCCCAGTCAGTTTATGAGTGGTGGGAATCAAACCAAGGGCTTCATGCATGCTAGATAAGCTCTTGGCCAACTGAGCTACATCTCTGGTCCCTACATTTAAAAAAAAAATGTGACCGAGACAGAGGTATTTTGTTGTTTTATTGTGTTTTAAAATTTGAGACAGGGTTTTATAATTTGCCCAGGTTGGCCTTGTTCTATAGTTCAGGCAAACCTTGAATTCTCAGTGCTCTTACCTCAACCTCCCAAGTAGCTTGGATGACAGGCCAGAGCCACCAAACTTGGCTGGCTTATGTTTCTTGAAACAAGGCAATCCCTCCCTGTCTAAGATGGAAACCGCTGATGAGCCCTTTGGAGGGACAGAGCACATGATCCATGGAGTGCTGGTCGGGTCACTGTGCTGGTGGTGTCTAGGAGGGTTGGAGGAATGTGAAGTTGGAGGGAAGGGGTTCAGAGAAGGCTGTTGGGTGAGTAAGAAAAGCACCTATAGGTGCCAGGTTCCTGAATCTAACTCCAGTTCTCTTCAGAAACGGTCAGAGTAGAGAGAAGAATCCAATACCATAGTAGGCGGCCTGGGCCCCCAAAGAAGGGAATGCAACCAAGTGAGGAGACTGTAGTGAGACCCAATGCCACTGTTCTCTGCCTCCGGCCTCACACTCTGGTTGCTTCTCAACTCCATCAGCCCCAAACACCCACACACCAAGAGTCGAGTAACTGCTGAGGGATGATGGAGGCTAACACCTGGGTGGGCAGCATCGGTGGAGCTGTAGAGAAGGAGTAGAGGGGAGAGCCATGACCTGCAGTGAGACGGAAACTGTCCTGGTTAGCTTTCCGTTGCTGTGAAAAACCCCGTAGTCAAAAGCAATTTGGAGGTGGAGAGGGTTTATATAACTTATAGACTATAGACCATCATTGAGAAAGCCAAGGCAGGAACTTAGAGACAGGAACCCATAATCGCCTGCACTTGGGTAGGGTGTGTGTGGGTGTGTTGTGGGGGTGACACCTAGTGTCATCATCAATCAAGACAATGCCCCAAGGACACGCCCACTGACCAATCTGATGGAAGCCACTGTCCAATCTGATGGAAGCAATCTCTCAACTTCTTCTGGCCAGGTGTCTCTCTCTCTTGTTTCAAGTTGATTCAAACTAACCAGCACAGAAGGGTTAGGAGAACGGTGGCCCCGAGGGGAGGCAGGCTTCTGCTGGTGTGGGTGAGACCCTGTTTTCTTCCTTGGGGACAGCACTAATTCCTCTCTTCTCTGTTTTCTAGGTATGGGACACAACCCTCCTCGTCAGGCCCCTACCTGACATCTGTACTGGGGAAAGAAGTTGGGGATCGAGAATTCTGGCAGCTCCTCCGAGACCCTGACACCCCCCTGCTGCAAGGTAAGTCTCGTGGCCTGCTGCTGCCCTGGATACCTCCTAGCCCAGTCCTGACCACAGGGAAGTGAGGCTGCAACCACCCAGCCCAGCCTTTCCCCTCAGCCCTCCTGGGCCACAGCTTCAGAAACCCATCCAAAGGGGGCAACTCATGCTCAAAGTTGGATCCAAAATATTTCATTGAATTCTTAGAATTTTTATGGAAGTAGTTTGGAGAGTCCAAGAAACAAGAAAGAATAAAAGTCTATATTTCACTACCTAGAAATTAAATCCTACATTTTAAAAGAGATTTTTTTGAAAGTTTAATTTTGATTATGTATATATGTGTGCATGTGTGAGTGTGAGTGTGCATGTGTGTGGGGTGGGTTGGTGCACATGAGTGCAGGGTTGGATCCTTGGTGGTTGTGAGCTGCCTGATGTGGGTGCTGGGAACTGAACTCAGGTCCTCTGGAAGAGCAAGCAATGCTCTTAACCACAGAGACATCGCTCCAGCTCAAGTCTTTTAACTTTTGATAGATTTTCTTATATCTACAAGAAATATGTACAATGCTTATTTTCATTTAAAAATGGATCATATTATGTCAACACTATCCAACTGATATAAAATGTCAGATATATGTGTAAACTTTTTCTAGTTGGTAAAACTAATATTACATAATATATCTTATTTAGCCCACTATATCTCAGATATTATCACTCAAGGATGTAAAATCCCAATTAAAATCACTAATGACACATTTGCATGCTTTTCTTTCCTTTTTTTTTTTTTTTTTTAGTTAATTTTTTGAGCATGTAGCCTAGGCTGGTCTTGAACTCACAACCTTCATGTTTCAGCCTCCTGGGATTAACAGTGTGTTCTCAGCATACCTGGCTTTGAAGGGTTCCACTTCTTGACCTAATCACCAACCAGTCACCTTCTAAAACCATCACTTTGGGGTTAGATTGAAGCACATGTATTTTGGGGGACACAAACAGTCATACCAAAGCATCTTATTTAAAAGAAAATCTCCCTTGGTGGTGCAGGAGGATTGCTGTGAGTTTGAGGCTAGCCTGGTCTATATAGCCAGACCCTGTCTCAACCACTGTCCTTACCAAATAAAAATGAGTCAGCAAATGGAACTGGGTTCTCAAGGGATCCTTCTAATTCCTCCAAGTTTATTGATATTATTTCTAAGTTGTTAATTTTATGGTGCTAGGAATGAACTTGGGCCTCAGGCCTTCCGCTGAGCCACAGCCAGCCTGGATGCTGATTTTATTATCCTCCCATATTCTCCAGTGAAAATGTGGTGTTCACTATGCTAGTGAGTGACAGAGATGGGACTTGAAGCCAGGTATCTGCTAGACTGAAAGGTCACTTCTGGGACATTCATTTAATGACACTCCCTGGACCACACCAAGACAGTTCCTCTGTCTGACAACTCTATTTTGAAGATGGTGACCCTTGCCAAGGAGGGGCTGCCCCAGCTTCTTTCATGCTCTTATCCAGCTGTTAGTCCCACATCTACCCACTGGGGGCGCCCCCTCTGCTGTATGAGCTTGTTAGTTCCATATCTACCCACTGGGGGGCGCTCTCTCTGTTGTATGAGCCTGTTAGTGCTATGTCTACCCATTGGAGGCGCCCCCTCTGTTGTATGAGCCTGTTAGTGCTATGTCTACCCACTAGAGGCGCTCTCTCTGCTGTATGAGCCTGTTAGTTCCATGTCTACCCACTGGGGGTGCTCTCTGTTATATGAGCTTGTTAGTCCCATGTCTACCCACTGGGGGCACCCTCTCTGCTTTATGAGCTTGTTAGTCCCATGTCTACCCATTGGGGCGCTCTCTCTGCTGTATGAACCTGTGGCCTGAGGGATCCTGCCAAGGCTGGATCAGAGTCTCCAGTTGGCTCTGCACAGCTCCCAGCTTCTCACCACCAAACCCTGAGTAGGTCTTACAGATGTGGCTTCAGGGTAGTGGTCACATGATGTGGTTGGGGGTGGGACATTGCCTTGCTAACCCCCTTTGTTCCATTGGTTTCTGCAGGCATTGCTGACTACAGACCCCAGGACGGGGAAACCATTGAGCTTCGGCTAGTTAGCTGGTAGCCTTGGGCTCCCCATGATGTCCTTGGACCCCGCTGCCACCTCAAGTGCACTTGGAGCAATGTACCCCAGACCACCTCCGCTACCTCAGCAAAGAGGATCCTAAGCCACTGCCGACCAGGGAGCAGGAAGGAACAAACCTCTCCCAAGGAGGCTACTTCTTTAAGTCTGGCCCTCCTGACCCCAGGGGCCTTTCATGTGATCTAAAGAACAGGCTGCCCTTGACCTCCTCCACATAAGTCTGCTGGCTGTGGGTGTTGTGAATACCACTGCTCTGGGACTGGAGTCCTGCAAGGAGGCCTCCACGGCCCAGGGGCTGTGGTTCTGACCCCCCAGCCTTGCTCTTTAGTGTCAGGGTGGTATTCCCAGAGCTGGTCAGGAGGCAGCTGCTGGCCAGGCCTCAGCAGGGCCTTCCAACATAATTAAAGCCTTGATTTCCCTTGCATGGCTGCAGTGTTCTGGTGTCTCATGGTCACTGCCTGGGGGTGAGGAGCAGATGTCTGGGGACTCCAGCAGGTTGTTCGAGTATGTCCCCATGTGTCAGGCAGTGAATTGGCACAAACAGAGCTGTACACCTTTCTGAATATTATACAGCATTTTCATCTCACTGTAGAGATGAGGGAACCAGTGGTTAAAAAAAAGTCAAAGTGACTCACCCAAGGTCACAGCTAGGAAGTGACGCTGTAGGAGGCAGTGTCAGGCAGGAGATGTGACAGGAGGCAGATGTGGCTACTGACTCCTGATGGACAAAGATATTTGCTGTGGACTGGGCGGTAGCTGAGTAGTAGAGCACTTGCCTAGCTTGCACAAAGCCTTCCGCGTGTAGCCTAGGCTGGCTTTGAACTCAACATTCCTCATGTCTCAGCCTCCTGGGATTACCAGTGTGTCCCCACCATACCTGACTTTGAAGACCTAATCACCTCCCAGTCACCTTCTAATACCATCGCTTTGGGGTTAGATTTAAGCACATGGATTTTGGGGGACACAGACAGTCATACCAAAGCATCTTGTTTAAAAGGAAATCTCCCTTGGTGGTGCACGCCTGTAATCCCAGCCCTCAACAGAGAGGACTGCATCCCAGAACTGCATGAAACAAGAACTGAAGGAGACTTGATGGGCTGGGGACATTGCTCCCTTGTTACAGTGCCTGCCGAGCCTTCGAAAAGCCCCGAGTTTAGCACCATATAAAGTCGGGCTTGGGGAGCACACCTGACATCTGAGTGCTTGGGGGGCAGAAGCATCGGGAATTTAAGGTCACTATCATCTGCATGAGGAATTTGAGGCCAGCCTGGGCTATAACTCTGTCAAAAAACAAAAAACTAAAACAAAGCTACACACACACACACACACACACACACACACACACACACACACACATTTGGAGCTGAGGACCAAACCCAGGGCCTTGCACTTGTTAGGCTAGTGCTCTACTTCTGAGCTAAATCCCCAACCCCACAAAGCTATATTTGCCCCAAAGATTCCCACCCACCAATCTGAAGATAGCCGAGGGCAATAAAAAACCTGAAGTTGGGACTTGCCCGCCTCACCTCCACCTGAGGGCTCTGCACCTCTTCCTCTTCTGGGTGTGACCAACCACAACTGTTGCCACTTCCAATTTCAGCTCCCAGGTCCCTCTCTCTGAGTTTACATCCTCAAGCAGGTGTCTAGTCTGGCACACTCAGCAGGGACCCAGAGAAGCCAGGGATGAGAAGACAGTCATATTCTGTGCAGGGTCTCACCATGAGCTCAAAAAAGAGGCCCCCTTTCCGGGCCAGAGGGACCAGCCTGTGTCCCATCTACTTCTAACTCAAAACTGTGGGGTGGTGCTCTGGTTCATGGTGTATTTGTGACTGTGGTTTCCTCATAGGTCACATACAGGACACTAGAGCCCCGGTATAGAAATGACCCAGTCAGGGTTGAAGCCATAAGAAAAAAAGCTCATACCTCAACATCTATCTGCAGCCCAGTCACTAGGGATGGGTTCCTTTTTCCTCTCCAGCCTCCCTCAGAAGTGTTTTCTGCACCACCTGCTTCACAGAAGAGCTGTTGGACCCCTCAAACAGCAGGGGTCAGATTTGAGGGCGCTGTGGGAAGTGCAGGCTGCTTTGAGATTTTGAGTGGACCCCAAGGAATGTGAAAGAGCCCTCCAGGGATGCACTCCTTGATTCTGGGTTTCCTGGCCCTCTGTTCTCCCTCATGCAAATACCTAGAGTCTCGCTGTCTGTGCATATGAGACAGGTTAAAAAGGGCTTCAGAAGTGGGCAGTGACACATGCTTGTAATCTCAGTACTCCCATACGTACGTGCACACACCACAAATAATAAACTGGTGTAGTCCTTTCTCAATGGGACCACCAAATAGCAGCACAGAAACTGCTTATTAATTATGAAAGCTCGGCTTTCAGCCTAGGCTTGTTTCCAACTAGCTTTTTTTTTTTTTCTTGATATTTTGAGACAGGGTCTCTGTGTAACAGTCCTAGCTGTCCTGGAACTCACTCTGTAGACCAGGCTGGCCTCGAACTCACAGAGATCTACCTGGCTCTGCCTCCCGAGTGCTGGGATTAAAGGCTTGGGCCACCACCGCCTGGCTAACCCATATTTCTTAATCTATTTTTTGCCAAGTGGCTCTTTACCTTCCCTCAATATTGCAGTCAGACTTGCTTAAGAGTCTGCTAGTGAAATCCTTGGGCCTAGATTCCTCCTCTCAGTTCGGCTCTCTTCCCGGAAGTCCCACCTATTCTCTCCTGCCTAGCTATTGGTCATTCAGCTTTTTACTAAACCAATCAGAGTGTGCCCTAGGCAGAGACACATCTTTACAGTGAACAAAAAGGTTATCCACAACAATAAATAAAAATTTTAAAACTGGAAGTAGTACTTTTTGTTTGTTTGTTTTTGTTTTTCAAGACAGGGTTTCTCCATGTAGCTTTGGAGCCTGTCCTGGATCTTGCTCTGTAGACCAGACTGGCCTGGAACTCACAGAGATCCACCTGGCTCTGCCTCACGAGGGCTGGGATTAAAGGCACGAGCCACCGCCATCCGGCTAGAAGTAGTACTTTTTAATTGAAAGAAGCTTGCTGGGCAGTGGTGGAGCACGCCTTTAATCCCAGCACTCGGGAGGCAGAGCCAGGAGAATCTCTGTGAGTTCGAGGCCAGCCTGGGCTACCAAGTGAGTTCCAGGAAAGGTGCAAGGCTATACAAAGAAACCCTGTCTCAAAAAACCAAAGAAGAAGAAGAAGAAGAAGAAGAAGAAGAAGAAGAAGAAGAAGAAGAAGAAGAAGAAGAAGAAGAAGAAGAAGCAGCAGCTTAGTGGATAATGAATTAAAAATCCCAGAGGGATATAGCTCACAGGAAGCCCAGATTCCTTCTCTTAAAAAAAAAAAAAAAAGTCCGTGTCTGATTCAGTTTTCCTCCCATGACTCTTCTTAGAGAAACTCTAAACGCCCCAGATTTTGGTCCTTTGCCTGGAAGTCCCGTATCTACAATCCCTGTCCTCCTTCAACTTGGGCTACTGAGCAGGGATCTACGGCTCCCACGGGCATCAGACTCATCAGAGAAAAGTGTGACAATGTAGATTCCTGGTTCATCCGGGACAGAGGTCTGATTCAGGTCTCCCGTGGGACTGGCTTATTTTCACCTTTGATGGTTGTGAAGGGATTTGGAACACTTACTGCCATGCGGGGTTATGACCACCAGAGGGTGCTGCTAGCCAAGCGACACAGTCCCGCTTTGCGATCTTGTTTTTCTAGGCAGGTTGTCATCCAGGACTGTTAAGTCAGATGACAGAGCCAGGTGGTGCCTGTCCAGGTGAGCGAGAGCTTCCCCAGAAATCCAATGACTGGAAAGAAGCTAGGTTCCAGGATGACCTTGATTCTTGATCACCTGGAACAAGCTGGACTTGGAATCGGCCTCTGGGGTGAGCTGCTTACCCTATCCTGAATTCAGAGACCATCTATTTTTCGGATGGGAAATCCGAGAACCATCCAGGAGCAAGGTCTTAGTGGCAGCTGCTCTGCCTCTCGGCCCAGGACTCTGTCGTGTAGGCCCCAGGAAGTCCAAATGTGAGTCACCTCGGAGTACCCAGGGAGCAGCACAGGGGGTCGGCTAGCCCGGGATGGATGCCTGCCCTCGGTACCCTGCTTCTCACAGCTGTGGTTAGCCCTGGTGATTCATTTCCCCTTCTGCTGGCCCAGAGGGGGTGCCGCCCTGGCCTGGCAGGGGAGAAAAGACTTGGTGGGGAATGGAGGGGGAACTAGATGAGGCCGTCTTAAGGAACCACGTGGTCCAGCTCCGCTGAATTCCAAGGTCTCAGGAGACATTTGTGGTCTAGGATCAGGTGGTTCCTCTTCAACGCCCTGCTTCTTTACTACAGCTTTGGGACAGCTCTGCAGGATACCCCAGGGTTTCCAGGGCTGGATACTGGTCTTTAAGGGAGGCTCTTGGTGCTGGAGACGCCCAGATTCCCGCTAGTGGCGGGTACAGCCGACACTCCCCACTAAGAGACTCTGCTCGCAGCTGCGCAAGCCGAGCTAGGAGGGCGCAAAGGCTGTGGGAGGAGCTAGACGTCCTCCAGGCTCCGGGGCGGGGCCTCGTGGGGCGGGGCCCGGGCTGAGCCCAACTTTCCGGGTGGAGCGCTGCTTCGGTAGCCGCGGGGAGGGCGGGGTCGGGAGCGCCGAGCAGCGCGGAGCAGCGCTGGCGCGCAGGGCCGAACTGGAACCCCGCGCTGGACGCTGCCAGATCCACCGCGGGAGCCGAGCCGTAGAACAGCCAGAACAGCCAGAGCAGCCAGAGCAGCCAGAGCAGCCAGAGCAACTGCAACCAGGCCGAGCTCGCAGATCCGTGCCCGCCGGCCCGTCCGCCTCTATTCCCCGCGCTGTCAGAGGCGAGGGGGACTGGGGGAGCGGCTGCTGCGACCTTCGCTCCCACGCTCGGAGCGCGATCGCCCCTGCCCTGTCTAGTCACGGCCTGAGCACCAAATACACAGGAGGTCGGAGTCAGTGTCTTCATCCTGACGGTCTGGGGACCGAAGAGGAAAAAAGCCAAGAGGATTCCGTGTAAGAGCATCGCGTGAGCACGGGGCGTGAAGGAGGTACGAGAGGTGCCAAGGTTTACCAGGCCTGTGTGGGTACCAGGCAGTCCGGCATCTCAGTGGCCACGACCTCTGTTCTGCCCTGAGGAA
>CABHPP010106701.1:312-17532 GCA_902168425.1 Peromyscus attwateri
AGAGATAATAAAGTCGTTGATACTGAAGACTGTTTCCATCCTACTCAGAGGCTGCATCATCCTCCAGATATTAGTATACTTGGTTCCGATGCATGGTTCAGAGCTGTTTCAAGAGACCAGCTGAGGTTCCTAAGAAATCTGCGAGCTTCTGTAGCCTTTATGATTCCTGTTACCTACTTCAATTACCGAGAGTGAATCCTGCTCTGAAACTAGGATGCCTGGTTTATTTAGAAACCAGGCACGTGGCGGCGATTGGTCTTGCCTCTCTCAGCCTCTGCTTCCCCGTCTTTGAATAGTTTTACAAGCATTGTGGTAGAGATTATAAATAAATACAAGCCATGCACCACATACCTAGGAAAAGCATTTAGCATATCTTCTTTTGCGGACATGTTTCCAAAATCTGCTTCGTTCCATCCCACTCAAGGTCATCGCTGCTGGCCTGGATGGTGTCAGTCATGTGCTAAAGGGAACTTTCTACACTTCCCTCTCCTCCTCACGTCATCACCATAGTCAAAATAGCCCAGCTAAAATATAAAAGGTCTTATCACTCTCTGCTCCACATGCCCTAATGTCTAATTCTCCTACGAGTGATTCAACAGCCTGAAAGACCTACATGCTCCAGCCTTCTAACCATCTCCTACTATTCTACCCCTCATCCACCTTATTCCCACTCATAACTGCCTCCTAACTGTCCCTTGAAAACGATACCCACACTCAGCATTAGCACCAGCCTAAACATCTGTGTGCATTTCTTCACTTTTCTCTCTCTGCTCAGCTAACACCTTCTGGGGGTTAGTCTGTCCTCCATCCCATTTCCGATAAAACACTCTCCTGCTACACAGACTCATCGCGTTCTGTGTGTTTCTACAGAGCTATCACATTCTAATAAACCATAAAGTCTGCTGTTACATTTGTTGCTGTCTGACTTTCCTACAAAGGTATCCTTTCTTCTTTTGCTCACTGACATTCCTATAACACTCACGCCTATAACTACCACCCAATAAATGATTACGGAATGAATAAACCAAGTGAAAAGTATTTCTACAATTGCTATACTCTCCCTTAATAGCCCTCTTCCTTGGCTGGTCTGGATGACACCATATGACACAGGTATTTATGTATGACATGCTACATATGAAGTTTTGTGGAATGATTAAACTGAATGAGTGAGTTAACACTGTTTCTATAACAGCTATACTACTATGTCTACCACCACCACCAACAACAACACCATCACCACCACCACCACCACCACCACCATCACCACCACCATCATCACCACCACTGTTATCACCACCACCACCACCACCACCACCACCACCACCACCACCATCACCACCACCACCACCACCATCACCACCACCACCACCACCACCATTGCCGATACTCCCACAAACTAATGCTAATGTTGCAGCCTCTTTCTTGGCTCTTTGAAGTTTACCGTCTTTACCTTGAAAAATTCTGCCTGGACGGGAAGTTAGCCAGAGAGCAGGAAGTTAGTGAGTGAACAGCATAACGTTTCCTTGGGTTCCATCTACAATTACGTGAAATGTGAATTTATTTTTGAAGTGGCAAGAGGACAGTGTAAAAGAAAAGGTATTGAGGTTTTTCATCTGTTCATACTTAAAGCACTCCCTGATGGATGAAATCTAGATGGTTCATTCTAGACGTGTAACTCTCGAGGAAGAGGTAAGATTGACCCCCTTTAATCCTGTAGACTATGAGTGATGTGTGGAGCCTGTGACATACAATAGGGCAATGCTTGTGAACACTGAACTTAGTCTCTTGTAGCAGGTCAGGGACTTGGTAAAAATACTTCTGAGACAATGTAAAAATATTTATGAGACAACAGGGAAAATTTAGATGAGGAGTGGATATTAGATATTAAGAATCATTTTCCTTTGCGAATGACAAGAGTCCTACAGTTGCTAAAATTATGGTCTTATTTTACAATACATATGGAAACATTTACGATTGAAATGATATAATAGCTGAGATTGTCTTCAAAGTAAATCTACGATGAGATGATCGGAAGTGCACATGTGAAAACGATTTGGCTGGGTGGCATGCCACTTAAGCTGAGCGATGGACCGAGGGGAATTCATTATACTGCTCTGTTTGGAATTTTTCATAAAATGCCTTTCATCCCTTTCTGGAAGTCTTCACTAAGTTCTCATCTGATACCACATACCTAGCACCACTATTCTTCAATCAGGAAAAAAAAATAAGCCATAGGCACACACACAACAGCACAACCAACATAAAACCTGACATCCATTCAACATCACCACTTGCCACATCTAAGAGCCAACTTTGCTGGGCAATACCACCAGAGGCAAACTGATGTAAAACTGACCAGAACTCTGTCTTTTTTCCATTCTCCTCAAGGCCCCTACCCTACCACTCTTCTCCACTAGTTTATCTACAATGTTCATAAAAAGATTTTAAAGAAAAAGACTGGAAAGATGGTTCCGCAGTTAAGGGTTCACACTACTCTTGCAGCAGACCTGAATTTGGTTCCCAGCACCCACCTTGGACAGCTCACAAGTGTGTGAAATTGCAGCCCCCAGGGATCCTATGCCTCTGGCTTTCATGGGCACCTACACACTGTGGTGGTCTCTGTGACCACCACGGCCAGTAGAATAATGATCCACAGGAGACAAGAAGATTGTTTGGTTTGACACAACTAAATAGCCAGTGTTGGTTCAAACTTCAAGAATCTGACCCCAAGTAGTTTATTTTAGGTATAGTTAAGCATAGCACAATTGGCTGAAAAATTTCCTAATGGTAATTAATTCAATCCCATGTGCACAATAAAGCTTATGATGTGACTAATAAAAACTATTTATAAAGTAAGTGTGGCATCTTCCATAAAGATTCATTCTATAAATTAATAAGCTCACAATAAGGGTCTGGGGGAGGATCTGGTGTGGTCTTGGCCACACAGAGAGCCCAAAAGTCACCACACTATTAACCATGTCCACTCCCAGCCTTCTGGGTGGAAAACAGGTTATATACATCCTTGGCTTTGAAGGGACAACCCTGTGTGTTTAACATTCCTTGTTCCACTACTGCTTATCTGTGAAAACAAGGACCCCTGTACCTTCCTCAACACAAGTGCTCATACCAAAACACATATGCACAATTTTAAAATATTTTTTAAAGATCTGAAGAGTTTCATTTCATTTATGGACAGGATCTTGATAGATGATAGATGGATGGATGGATAGATAGATAGATAGATAGATAGATAGATAGATAGATAGAGATAGATAGATAGATAGATAGATAGATAGATAGATAGATGATAGATATCATAAACTTTTGGATAAGTGCAGTTCTTTTTCAATGCCAGTTAAACATATCCCCTCACTTCTTGGGGCCCCTCCAGGTTTTTGGTATGAAGATATTTACATGTTTGTTGTGATCGACAGTCATTTCATCCAATGGCCTCTACTGCTGAAATGTATGTTTAAAAACTATGATACATTTGAAAGACTCAGGAAGTTAATATGTGTGCATTATGTTCTCACTTGTCCCAGGCACTGTTCTAAAGGCTAGAAATATGACTGTGAACAAAGACAAGCCCTGCCTCTTAGAGGCCAGCATACTGAAAGGCATGTGATAATAAGTGCAGAGAGAGAAAGTGTAGTTAAGGACTACAGTTACTATTGTATTAGGGGTTGGCAGGATGGCTCAGTGAGTACAGGTGCTTGCCAACAAGCCCAAGACCAGAGTTCAGTGACCCATGGCCACATGGTAGAAAACTGACTCCTGCAGATTGCCCTTTGGTCCCCACATATTCACTATGTCATATGTTCCCACAAGCACACACACACACACACACACACATACACACTAAATAAATGAAAAAATGATATCGTGTGCTGGAAATCTGCTGAGTTGATTTTAAGCACACTTACCATCACACACACACACACACACACACACACACACACACACACACACATGAGAAACAGTCATACAAGATAACAGATGCTGATTTGGTTGACTGTAACAATCACTATGTATATGTAAATAAATGAAGTGTAGTACAGCTCAAGTCTGAGACTGACTGTTTTTTTACTTTGCCATTTACTATTAAGGGCTCAGACTACTCAACACATCTGTTTCAAAATACCCTTCACAGTGGACTGCAACACTCCTCTTTTCCATCTTACTGGATTCCTCATTAAGGAATTGGATAAATTTTTGACATCTTAATGATGTGTTTTTGTAGGCTGTACTTCCATAGCAGCCTGGGTCTCTGTTGATTTATAAAATGTACCCAGTGCCCTTTTCTCTGCATTCAAAGCTAACGAAAGAGCACAGAACATCGTAAGAAGTCTCACATCACTTTTGAACACTTCTCTAAATAAGACTGTGATGATCAGTTGTACCATTCATACCTTAAGGGAAGTGTTTAAGGGAGATCCAGCCCATTGCTTATGAAGGGGTAAGTTGGCACAGCCATGAAATAACATCTAAAGTTGAGAACAGATCTGTAATATGGGAGATAATACTGGCTTTTAAACAGAAGAGTACTTCAACCTATTGCCAATACTTGTCTTTCCTCAAATAGGCTCCACCCCTCCCACAGGGAAGTAACAGAACAGAAGATCATTTCAGGTGACTATGTAGAAAGTTTCCCTAAAGCAAACAGACAGCAGAGATCCATAATCCTACTACTAGGAACCACTTCCCTAGTACTAGATCTAACAGAGCTGAATGGTCTGAAAGGGTTCATATTCATTATACATATGGGTGGAGCCTGAGAACATGCATCTACAAATGCACCAGGTGATTTGAATAAGACTAAAATCGGAGGTGAACACATACTTAAGATAATAATACTACCTTAGAGTATTGGAGTTGCTTAACTATCCTATTTTTAAAAAATTCATACATGCATCTGTAACATCCAAACATCACATCCCTCACCTGATCCACAAAGCTCTTCATCACCTGGCCAAGGTCTCTGCAATTTCATCTCCACCTCTACATCCACTTCTGCCCTTCAGTCACCCTACACTTCGAGGTTTAGTACATTTTTGTGTGGTCCTCCCTGATGTTGACACAGGTCTCTCCTCCTCGTCTGTGGGACTGAGGATCTGGCTTTCAATTTCAAACCACCTTGGTAAATGTGGGTGTGTTGTAGAATATTATTTTAAAATGTGTCACATTTGTTGATGCTGTGGAACATTTGTTTAATGATCTTACCATCTTACACCTGTCAGAATGGCTAAGATCAAAAACACTGATGACAGCTTATGTTGGAGAGGATGTGGAGCAAGGGGAACACTCCCCCACTGTTGGTGGGAGTGCAAACTTGTATATCCACTTTGGAAATCAGTATAGCAGTTTCTCAGAAAATTGGGAATCAATCTACCTCAAGACCCAGCTATACCACTCTTGGGCATATACCCAAGGAATATATATTGGAATGCTCAATCATACCAAAAGGACATATGTTCAACTATGTTCATAGCAGTGTTGTTTGTAACAGCCAGAACCTGGAAACAACATAGATGCCCCTCAACCAAAGAATGGATAAAGAAAATGTGGCACATATACACACAATGAATTTTACTCAGCAGTAAAAGACAATGACATCATGAAATTTTCAGGCAAATGGATGGAATTAGAAAATATCATCCTGAGTAAGGTAACCCAGACTCAGAAGGACAAACACAATATGAACTCACTCATAAGTGGATACTAGATGTAAAGCAAAGGATAACCAGACTACAACCCACAGCTCCAGAGAAGCTAGCTAACAAGGAGAACCCTAAGAGGGACACATAGATAGCCCAGCAAAGGAGAAATAGATGAGATCTCCATGAGCAAACTGGGGGGGAGGGGCAATGGAGGGCAGGGGATGGGGGATGAGAATATAAGGGAACAGGATGGTGGAGCTGGAACAGGGACAGAGTGAGAGAGCAAGGAAAGAGATACCATGATAGAGGGAGGCATCAAGGAAACAGGGAGAAACAGGGTGCTAGGGAAGTTTCCAGGAATCCACAAGGATGACCCTACCTTAGACTACTAGCAATAGTGGAGAGGGTGTCTGAACTGGCCTACCTCAGTAATTAGATTGGTAAATACCCTGTCATCATAGAGCCTCCATCCAGTAACTGATGGAAGCAGATGCAGAGATCCACAGCCAAGCACCAGGCAGAACTCCAGGAGTCCAGTCGAAGAGAGAGAGAGAGAAGGAATTCTATGAGCGAGGGGCATCAAGATCATGATGGGGAAACATCCAAAGATAACCAAACCAAACTAGTGGGAACTCATGAACTGTGGACCAATAGCTGTGGAGCCTCCATGGGACTGGACCATGCCTTCTACATAGGCGAGACAGTTGTTTAGCTTGACCTGCTTAAGGGCCTCTGGCAGTGGGATCAGGATCCATGGCTGATGCATGAGCAGGCTTTTTGGAGCCCAGTGCGTACGGTGTAGGACACCTTACACAGCCTTGGTTCAGGGGGAGGGGCTTGGACCTGCCTCAACTGAATGTATCAGGCTCTGCTGACTCCCCATGGGAGACCTTGCCTTGGAGGAGGTGAGAATGGGGGGTGGGTTGGGGGGAAGGCTGGGGGCAGGAGGGAGGAGAGGGGCACCTGTGGTTGGTATGTAAAATGAAGAGAAAAATTTTATTTATTTATTTATTTATTTATTTATTTATATTTAATGCCGAATGCTGTTTATTGATGGAGGGAAGAGGTCTTAAATACAGGCTTACAGCACAATGGGAGAACCCCAGAGGGCAGAGAAAATTTCTTAATAAAAAATAAATTAAAATGATGTGTCACATTTGTCGATGCTGTGGAACATTTAATGATGCAAAAATGTGTTGCATTCTTTCATGTTGCATTTGTTTAACTGTGTGAAGCTATGTTACTTTGCCTGTCTAATACACCTGATGGTCTAATAATGAGCTGAACAGCCAACAGCGAGGCAGGAGCAAGGACAGGTAGGGCTGGCAGGCAGAGAGAACAAATGGAAGGAAAAATCTGGGAGGAAAAGAAGATCAAAAAAAAAAAAGAGAGAGCAAGAAAAAGATCAAGGAACGAGAGGAGGACATCAGGGGCCAGCCACCCAGCCAGACATGGAGTAAAGAGGAAAGAAAAGGTATACAAAAATAGGGAAAGGTAAAAGCCCAGAGGCAAAAGATAAATGGGATAATTTAAGAAAAGCTGGTGAGAAATAAGCCAAGCTATGGCCAGGCATTCTTAAGTAATAATAATGTGTGTGGATTTATGGGTGTGGATTTATGGGTGGCGGCCCCCCAAAAGAGCAAAAACAACCAACAACATAAGTGACCCCCTTAAGCCTCAGTGACTATATAAATGAAGGTGAGGGGTTAGAGAGACAGTTCAATGGGCTAAATGCTTACTGTATAAGCATTAGGTCCTGAGTTCGGATCCCCAGTCCTCACATAAAAAGCTGAGAATGGCAGTTCACTTCTGAGACAGGAGGATCCTGGGTGACAGGAAGGGGATGGGAGGGAATGCTGGCATCCATTTTAGCCAATCACCAAGCTCCAGGAGGAAGTCAAGTCTCTAACCTACCTGGCTCAATTCCACAAGTAAAATCAAGCCCTGCTCAGTGCTCGAAAATAGAAGCCGTGGTTAACAGCACCACCTGCTCTTCAGAGGATCCAAGGTCTGTTTCCAGCACCCACACTGGGCAGTTCACAACCACTCCAGTTTAAAGGGATCCAATGTCCTCTTCTGGCCTCCATGTGCACCTGCACTCAGGTGCACACACCCACACACAGATACACAAATACATAATTTTACAAAAAGAAAACATAAGCCTCACACGTGAAATAGCACTATTTAATTTTACAAATGTTTTATAGAAGCAAGGATGACTAGCAATCTATATTCATGAAAAATAAGACATACTCAACAGCAGAGTCCCAAATGGTTGTTCCTTTCACAAAAGATGTGTGTGTCTTAAAAGGATAAATCAGGTCATTGAGAAAAACCATCTTTTAAATTAAAAAAAAAAAAGCCTATTTTATAACACTAGGAAAAAATGTACCACAGAAAATGCACCAACACTGAAGTTGTTATTTCAATGTTTTGTCTTAATCCATCTTTTGTGTTTTCACTGCTTCTTGCTTAACAATGTCCAGAGCCTTCCAGGTGAAACTCAAGTGCTTGCTTGGAGTCCTGAAGAGAATTCTTGAGGGAAAACACTGGTTTTAGCAAGAAATACTATGGAGTCCAATGGTCTAGACTTCACTTTAAAAAAAGAAAAAATGGAAGCTTTTAATTTCAGAACAACTGCTAGTATACAACAAACTTTTATTTTTCATTCATAAAAACAATTTACAGCATTCATAAAACAAAGTGGACAGAGAATAAAGAGAGCTTTGTTAGATGGTTCTTTTGTGTAACAATGGATGGGATGAGTGGGCAGCAGTTACTACAGATGGAAACAAACACCCACATAAAACCAGGACTGGAATGGGAGTCGGGGCAAGATACACCAACCAAAGTAAAGTTAGCAAACCTTTCATGCATGCAACTCAACATTTAAATTCTCCTTACTTAAAAACCAAATGGGTGCTTTAATAGGTCTTTGTACGGAGGATATAAAAATCTTGAAAAAAGGTAACTTTACCTCTCTCTCTCTCTCTCTCTCTCTCTCTCTCTCTCTCTCTCTCACACACACACACACACACACACACACACACACACACACACACACAAACACACACAAGATGGGGACAGAGAGATGGGTGAGAAAAAGGAAAATTAATAAATCCCCAGGCAGGCTCTTACAACAAATATTCTTATATAAACAGACACAGAAAAATAACTCTTTCAAGCTTAGCCTTGAGGTCAACACCTTGAACTCTCACTTGGGTGTACCCTAACCCACACTCTTTTCAGCATGAACACACACAAGTTATATGGTGAGGAATTCCATAAAAAGAATCACAAGTTTCATTTTATATATACAACAAATTTTTAATTATGTACTGAAAATAAATTACAGGAAATAACTTTAAAATGCAACAGAGGACAAGTCACAATAAAACATTCCCATTGAATTCCCTTGGGTGAGATTGCAGTGCTCAGGGAAGATAAATATCACAAAGATATCAAAACTTCAAATTGTCTATGCATTCACACACTGACATGAGCCACAAACATTCCTTTCACAGGGACTGTACTTATTAGCCTACCACAGAACCAGATTTTGCCATAAACTACAAAACTTTTAATACAAAATTGTATTTATATATTTATAATTCATATACATGCCCTACCTGTGAATTTTAGAAAATAAAAGCTACACACTGTACAGACACTCCTAACTCATAGCTGGAGGCAACAGTTTTGGATGGCATTTCTCCCCCAATAAAATTAACGGCATATTTTATGTACATGAAGGCTAAACTGCAAAAAGACAGTTACGTTTCCCAGATATGCATCTCCCTTCAGGGCAGGTTTACAAACTTTAAAAGGCAAGACAAACGTACACCTCAGAATTACCTTCTCAGCTATAAGAGTTGTCATGTGATTTCTGTGACATTTCTGATACATGCATTTATGTAATACTGGCATTGAAGGCAGTAAAGCAATATACACTTTTAATGTAGTGGCTCAATAAAGGCTTCATTGTCATTCTGATCTGATACTTGATACAGTGATTCATAAATTCTCTAAAAATTAAAATTTCAATGGGACACTATATTAAAGAGACTCTAAATAGATTTCTTAAAATATTTCCCTGAAATATCCTTTTACATAAGACAAATTTCACTAACATTAGATTCAGTAAAAAGGAAGAAAAGAATTAAACATGGCACAAATGTGCATGATAAACTAATGCTCCTCAGCCATCTCCAGGTCTAAGGAGACATCAGAAGAAGGCTGGAAACAACCAAGCGTGTTCACACTCTGTGGCAGCCATCTGGGAAGCCAGTTACACTAAACTACCTCTACAGTTGATTGTAAACTTTGGTTTCTTTTTATTTGAGTTCTCATTGTACAGCAAGCATGGAAAAAGGGAGAGTGGAGTCCATGAGGAGATGAACTGTCAGTCTGTCTTTAATCGGGCATGATGAGACACCTGGTCAGTCAGGCCTGCTTTGATAGAGTTTGTTACAGACTGCCTTATGTTTTCCTCCATCAAATTATCACCCAGGGGCTTCAATACCTGTGGTATGAGAAATGTGCAAAACAAACAAAAACATGAGGTAAAAAAAGAGTACATATAAAAACAGATATAAAAAAGTCAATTCAAATCAATGACAAAAATAACCAGGAATGTGAGAAATAAAAGGATGCTTCTCCCAAAAAACAAAGTTATGATGCTACAAACAATGCAGTTAGACATTTTATAATGCAACAAAATGACTACTTTCCTCGTACTCAGACCCTTACAAATCCTATGAGACGGATGTGCGATCCATACCCTCTATGCAGCATCAAATCTGGCATGTATACAGCATTATGCAGACCGGCCCAGACGGTCCTGCTTATTGTCCTACATGTATAAGTGTGAACACTTCAGAGAGAGAGAAAGTTAAAAATACTGTCTAAGCTTTCTTCTTGTTATTGTTGGATGACAGTCTCTGTCGCTGTGCTGAAGAAAGAGCACGGTGGACCATTCGACGTCTAGTGACTTCAAACAGTTTGGAAAACACCTAAAACATGGAGTGACGTGTTAGGAGAGTGACTCAGAGTGCCTTGAAGCTAGAGTTAAAGACTACAAGAATTTCAGACTTGGTAGGTTTCTCACCTTCCTGGGACTCCTCTGAAGCAAAGGAAAAGAGAAATGCAAAGAAATTTTAGACAAGGCCTGGTGAACACAGCTCAAGTCTTCTCTGACTAGGGGTCGTGACTTGTGGCTCCTAGCTCACTAGACTACACTGAAAATAACTTTACACACCTGAGATTCTCCGGGAATGTTCTATGAAAATGGCACCTCTAAAGTCCTACAATCAATGTTAACAGAAAGCGTTTCAGAAGATCCTGCACAATTATTGAAATGGAGGGGGAGAAGACTAGTACTGGTTCAAAATTTAAAGCAGATCATTTTTAAAGCAGCCACGTGGTGACAATTCTTAATCCATCTTCTATTAGAAAATATCAAAAGACAACAAAGCAGTAAGACTGATTTTAAAAGATAAAATTTTGAACTAAACAAAATGTCCCAACACAAACTCCAAAAGAGATCTTAATACATAAGAGTAATTTCTGAAAGAGAAAAGTCCGAATTAATAGAGGGTTAGTTTATACCAGTGGTTCTCAATCTGTAGCTAGAGACCTCCTTTGCAAACTTCTATCTCCAAAAATATTTACATTACGATTCGTAACAGTAGCAAAATTACAGTTATGAAGTAGCAATGAAAGTAAGTTTTTGGTGGGGGTCAGCACAGCATGAACTAAAGGGCCGCAGCATTAGGGAGGTTGAGAACCACTGGTTTATACAGTCATAATGATATTATTATAAGAAAAGTCAGTAACTAATCACTTTTCTTCAGAAAAAATGGTGGATTCCTTCAGCCTTTGAACTGAAAGCCTTAACGAACATGAACCTGTGCATCCTAGCCCAGGGCCTCACTGACCCAGAAACGACATGGAAACACCTCTCCTATTGCTCAGCAGTAATCACCTCAGCTTTCATTCTGCTCCTCGGAAGGATGAGATGATGTCTGCGTACTTAGTGAAGCTATTTTAACAACAACCACAGAGAAATTACCTATACCCAAGTACCAGGTGGAATCTATAAGACGTCTTTCCTTAGCAGAGCACTGCTGAGCAAGCACTCAGCTAGCTCTTGTGAAAGACAACTGATGTGACCTCTGTCTGTGGTACTCTGCTCTGTCCACTCTCTCTCTCTTTCTCTGGAAAATCTCTGTGGCATTATTCCTTGGAGGGCTGCAATAAATTGTCACCATCTTCACAGAAGACATGAAGACATAACACCCACTATTTCTCCTATACTGTTTCTTGCTAATACTGGTTAGAAGAAATTCCATGTTCCTCCCCAAAGCACTGACTGTACTTCCAAACTTCTTTCCTTACCTTTAAAATTGCTCATTGACAGTATTTATTTCTTAATAAAATTTCTTTTATTATAAGTAAATCTAGTCACCCTGCCAACTGTCTGGCATAATCATCAGACTTATTACTAAGAATCAACCAAAAAAATTACAGATTGAAGCTAACCAAAGTAAACTATAATTATGAATAGAGAAGCAAACCTTTAACTAAATGAGATTCTACATTTCAAACAAAATCAAAACAACAACAAAAGCCCATGCTCTCGCCATCTTCATAGAGAGGAAGAGCAGGTATACAAATAAGGTAGGAGTGGGAGCTGGAAATCACACACAAGAGACTAGTCACTGCAAAACCGAGAGAGAGATACCAACCTGTTCCCAGAGTGTTTCTGCAATCTGATCAATCATTGTTCCAATTTCTCTGAACTCCCCAGAGTACTTAACATACGCCCACGTGCACAGGGACGTCAGTGCTAGCCCCATGACAAGGTTACACAGGACGGCTATAGAGTTTAGGCCAATGAAGCCAGTCAGTCCTGAGATTATGTACATAGCAAACATGACTGCGAACAGTGTGGCGGGGGTACGAGCAGCATAGAAGATATTTTTGCCGTCATTGTGCTTTATAAAATTTGCATAGGTGTCTTCGATCTCAGCTTCCAGCTGGTCCTGGTAGCGACGGCAGAACTCGTCTCCACCCATCTTCTTCACAGAACGGAACTGTTTCAGCGCCACCTCCTTGAGATCCAGGTGTTTTCGCTCCAGATCCGAAGGTGCGATGTAAGGCTTATCACCACCACATACCTGTACAAGCCAGAGTAAAAGGCGCTTACATGCCAGAAGAAACACCTGAGAGGCCTGCCCTGCTCATACATTTCAGGCTCATAAAATTAAACCACTACGGGGCTGGTTTATACTTGAGCACACTAACTCCCAAGCAGTCAAAGCCTATTCTTTCATGTTTAACTGCCTCAATCAAGGAACCTTCCACATGTGACGAAGACACAGCGTTGACCTGCTCCCCGACTTCTCTTTATCACTAGCAAACCACAGCAGCACAGCACATTACTAGACCAGACTGAAGAGCACGCAACACACAGTGTTTCAAAGCTGAGCAAGCTTAGTGCAGAAACTGCTACTGGTCTGAAGCTAAAGTTACTTCCATCATGGGCTAATAGTAACACTCTGAATTAAAAGTGGAGTTCCTGTATCCTGCACACAAGTAAGCCATGTGACTTACTTTCCAACAGTTTATGCCAGCAGAGATCACAAAGAACAATTACAGATTAAGGTAACACGACAATATGTAAGGAGCACAAATTCAATTGCTTTAAATATGGAGTATCTTCTACTCTTATCTAGCATGAATAAGAACAAGAGTTACAAACCTGCTCCATACTTTTACAATAGATGTCTCTTGCTCCTGCTACTGCAGCAAGGTTATTAGCCTCAGCTGTTGCCTAAAAGATAAAAATTGAATATAGCATTACTGTAGGAAAAAAGTACCCTGTGACTGTAAATTCCTCTTAACATAATAGATTATACACAACAAATAATTCTGAAAATGAACAGAAAAATATCAACCTGTTTTTACTTTACTTTGGAAGTATGTATCAGTAAAAAGGATATGAAACAGGCTTAACAGGACTCCTTGTCTGATTGCGATTTAAGGGAGTTTGTACTAAAATGGGTTTGTAGATGATACATATCACGTGTGCTCAAAAAACAGAGGTAAACAGATGTAATCCCAAAATGCACTGAGTCCCCGGGAATCAAAAATTCCTTGTATGAACAACCACATTCACACAAGAGTCACTTTTAAATACACAAGGTGGGTCGTTTGGGGTTTTTTTCCATGAGCTTTCATATAAATACTGTTAATCCACTATACAACTGAGGAATTGCCCAAAGTGGCAAATTTTAAAACATAGAAAGTGTTTACAAATAACAATGCCCCAAAAGAACACACAGAGAAAGTCTACCTACACTAGAAGAAGCTCATTACTAGCAAATGAAACTAATTCTTATATCAAGCAGCATCCCTTCATCAAAGACTCGGGGCAAAAGCACTTAGTTCAGAGGAATAAACCATTTATGCAACACGATTTTTGTAGCTTGTAGTATCTGCAGACAAAATAGCAAGGCTCCCATTTCTAATAGTGCATGCTCAGGGTCTGCCATTTGCAGTTACAAAACAAACAAAAACAAAAACCTTAGAGTTCATGTTATCTTAAGTACATATAATTTATTTGTATGCAATAAAGCTCTTGTCCTTCCATTTTCTGTATCCCTCTAAAGCCATGATTTTTTTTTTTTTTGTTTTGTTTTGTTTTGTTTTGTTTTTCGAGACAGGGTTTCTCTGTGTAGCTTTGTGCCTTTCTTGGAACTCACTTTGGAGACCCGGCTGGCCTCGAACTCACAGAGATCCGCGTGCCTCTGCCTCCCGAGTGCTGGGATTAAAGGCGTGTGCCACCACCGCCCCGCTAAAGCCATGATTTTAATCCTCCCTCAATTATACACAGCCACACCATATATAACCACACCACCCCCACCCACTTTCTCTTACCTGAAGCATAGACTTTGGATGTGGTAGTTCCTCTCCTTGATATATTTTAATGTATGCCTAAAAAGATACAATATTCATTGTATTGGTATAAAATGCAATTTGATACTATGTCCCCAAAGACATATTAAACATAATAGTTCACACCACCAAAATGAAGTTCTTGGCCTTAAAACTCACACTCGTAGTAGAACAAAGTGAATCCTGTTCTGAATATTACCACATAGGAATGTTGCCAAATATACTCTACAGAAATGTTTCTAATTACAACTTGTCTAAAGTTGTACCTCACATTTAAGAATTTTGTATGTAAAAGATCATCCATTATATAAAAAGGTATCTCTCCTACTATCAATTCTCTCCTACTGTCAATGTTTCAACTAAACATTAGAAAACACTTTAATCCATCATTTTACTTTAAATATTTTAACTCAAAGGAAAAAGAAATCCTAATTTGTAGTCAAAGCATAAGAAATAGCTTTGGGTTTAAAAAAAGTACATGAAGTTTCAAGGGAAAGTGTGGGGGGAGGGGGCTAGAGGCTGTGCTGTAGGGAGAGAATGGAGTATGGATTTAACAAACACACAGTACACACAAGGATAAAATTCTCAAACAAGAAGAGAAGGAAAGAGTAAGGAGGACAAGTTTACGGCATTCAAATAGGAGTCTTCACCTCAACTTTCTACTGACTCAAACTTATTTCATAATTAAACAAGGATTGTGATAAGCATCTATATTCACTTCATTCGCTGTATTTCCCACCCATCTATCTACAACTACTATTAATTCATTGTACGATCAACATGTGATCTCCACAAGTAACTTATTTAGACTCAAAAACCAGAATAGATACTTTTAGCTACTCTTACTAGTTCTCCAAACTCTAAGGGAAGATTTCTGTGAGAATGTGGGATATAAAATTATGCAGCCAATTCCAGGTATCACTCAAAATGACAGAGCTGTGTTACAAAATGATGAATGGCTATTCTCTCCACATCAGGGGTGCAGAAGAGGAAGAAGGATAACTCGGAGAATAGATAGTATCACTAAAGAGAAGACACAGTGTACTGTAACCTTCTTTTAAAAAAAGATTTATCATTTACTTGTGTGTGTGTGAGTATTTATGTGCATGTGAGTCTGGGATTATACACACACAATTTCTATGATTCATGACTTTTTTCCTATTTTCTCACTGAGTTGGTAGCCAGCAGCCAGCAAGCCCTATCCAGCCTACTCTCCCCACCCTCTCGAAGCTGGTCACAAACATGTGATGCCCAGCTCTTCATATGGTGTCTAGGATGGGAACTCTGGTCCTCATGATTATGCAAGTACTCTTAACAACTGAACCATCTCTCCAGACCCTGATACATCCTTAATGTCGATACAATGAATTCAAGGCACAAAAATATACATTTTTTTGCTTGAAAGTAAATTTCTTGTACATAAGTTAACTACATTTCTTTTTTAGACAGAGCCATTTAGCTCAGAGTTCACTTACCTTAAAATACTCTACAAGATCTCTACAAGTGACTTTAGAGCCACTTATCTCCTTCTCAACCAGATTTTCAGGAGCAAGCAGCAATGGAACCAGATTCCGAAGCTCCCGTTTAAAGTCTTCATCGATATCTGATGGACATGAAATTAGCCAACATTAGTCCAAATTGGTCCAAAAAACACAAACAAGTCCTCACTAACAGAATCATGAAATTCTGGTTATGAAGAGTACATAGCATCTATTACTTAAGTATATTCTTTTTTCTAAAACATTTATCTAAATATGCCATATCTCCTAAAAAAAAAGAAAAAAAAAATCCCTATTACTCTACTAACCCATTCCTCCCATTTTTCCCCATAATCTTTCCAGCTCAAATGGTGACTTTCAAAACAAATTCTATAGTAACTGAAGTATCTTTTTCGAAAAGAGCAAATCATACAGGATACTATACTACATTTCCACACTAGACTGGTTTTGTAGCTACAGTATAAATCGTATCTACTTCAACCCGTCTGCCATCACACTTAGAATAATCCTGGAATCACACACAGTTCAGAGTCCATCAATTCAAGACAGTGAAACTTCTTTAGCAGACTGCAATCAGGGTAAGTTGTGAAATGCTCTTAGCAAGAGCACATCATAAAATGGGTCAATCAGGCCGGGCGGTGGTGGCGCACGCCTTTAATCCCAGCACTCGGGAGACAGAGCCAGGCGGATCTTTGTGAGTTCGAGGCCAGCCTGGGCTACAGAGTGAGTTCCAGGACAGCTCCATAGCTACACAGAGAAACCCTGTCTCAAAAAAACAAAAAACAAAAAAAAAAAAAAAAAAAAAGGGGGGGGAGGGTCAATCAGTATGCTGAAGATCGGCAAAGCAACCCCAGGCAGGCTAGAGCCAACACGAGAGAACACTGCATTGCACGGCTATCACTAGAACAGAACATTTAAGGAAACATTTACAGGCAGCTAAGGAATGCTGAGAACTAGTCTTCCCCACAGAGGAGCAAACCAAGTGGTTATCCCATACCAAATGGTCAGCCCTGAAAACATACATATGATTTAACATTATACAGACTGAGCATTATACTTAGAAACAGACATGTATATACATACATACATACATACATACATACATA
>CABHPP010106702.1:0-49618 GCA_902168425.1 Peromyscus attwateri
AGGGAACCAACATGCATGCAGAGGGGGACAGGGAACCAACATGCATGCAGAGGGGGACAGGGAACCAACATGCATGCAGAGGGGGATAGGGAACCAACATGCATGCAGAAGGGGATAGGGAACCAACATGCATGCAGAAGGGGATAGAAAACCAACACGCATGCAGAGGGGGACAGGGAACCAACATGCATGCAGAGGGGGGTAGGGAACCAACATAAGATCCATCTTCCTTCCCTAACATCCATGGAAAATATCCAGGCAGTATGTTAGTTTTTTATCAATGTTAGTATTTAACCCATGCATTTCTTCTGTGGCACATTACTGCAGAGAGTGACTTAAGACAGCAGAGCTTATCCTTTCACAGTTCAGAAGGCCAGATACTGAGCTTCATAGTCACTAAGGCAGTTCTCCACAGCCTCCAGCTCCCTAGTTTCTGGATCCCAGCAGCCCTTGGGGCTCTTTGGTTTGTGGCTCCATGGTGACAAGTCCCTCTTCCTGCTGTGTGTGTCCCTGTCACTGCATCCAATTGTCTCATAACGACACCAGTCACTGAACTTACAGTCTATCCTAGCCCCGAACCTCATGCTGACATCTAAAAAGACTGTGTTCCCAAATCAAATCATATCTGTGGATCCTGAGAATTAGGACTTGGACACACCTTTTCATGAGCATGTCTAGGTGCATTATGATCATCCAGTAGGGGTGTCATCATTATCCCATTTAACAGTTGAGAAACCTGATTATCCAGAATGTTAAAGGTTTTCTTGTGGTCTTCTGCCCCCAAGGGAAGCTATTTGATTAATGAAACATTAATCGAAGGCTGTCTTGATCTTCTAAAGACAGTGTGCGAAGTGCTTTTCGCAACGCCTAATCCATGTTAGGTGTTTCATGTGCCAGAGGTTGGAGACTAAATAAGACAACAGCACACATCATTTGAAAAAAAAATTAATTAATTAAATAAAACTCCAAGCTCTAAGAATTAATTACAAGGCAGAGTAAACAAAATGCTGAAACCCAGAAGAAAGAAATCCAGAGGTGAATTTACATCACAGAGCGCGAGGGGTCAACATGGCAGCTGGCCGGTGACAATAAGTGAGGATCAGGTCACATGACAGACAACAGCAATACTAAGGAAAGTACTGGCACATTGAGCACATGCCCTGTGCCAGGCATGCTGCAGCACACTTCTTACAGGTCACCATATAACTACTGGTTAGACTGTCTGTGACCCTTGAGCCTGTGGGCTCCTGGAGACAGAAATGTGTTTCTCATTCTAAGGACTGACAAAGGCAAAGTCAGAATGCTGACAGATTTGGTGTTCGGTGAGGGACTACATTCTGGCTAGAAGTTCACATCCTTCTAATCTTCTATATGGTGGAAGAGGCTAGTTACCTCTCTGTGTCTCTCTTTGTAAAAATTGTATTTCTCTTGCTGTCTCGTGAAGTTGGGTGAGTAGGGAGGTGGGGAAGCTATAGAAGGAGTTGAGAGAGGGTAAAACATGCTCAATACACTGTATAAAAATTAAGTTTGAGCCGGGCGGTGGTGGCGCACGCCTTTAATCCCAGCACTTGGGAGGCAGAGCCAGGCGGATCTCTGTGAGTTCAAGGCCAGACTGGTCTCCAAAGTGAGCTCCAGAAAAGGCGCAAAGCTACACAGAGAAACCCTGTCTCGAAAATCAAAAAAAAAAAAAAAAAAAAAAATTAAGTTTGAAAGTATTTTAATTTTATTTAAATTTTATATTTGTTTGGATTGTCATGTACCATAATTTATTTATAACATTTCTACCCCTCCCTTTCTCCCTCCAACTCCTGCTGTATTCCCTTCCCCCTCAAATCCATGATCTCTTCTTTAGTTATTATTATACACACACACACACACACACACACACACACACACACACACACACATATGTAAAACTGAGTCTACTTATGTAGACTCATATGTAAATGTGTTTAGAACTGACCATTTGGATTGGATGACCTATCAGGATGCATGTCCCCGGAGAAGAATGATTCTCAGTAGCCATTGATTGTCTGTAGCTCTTCATCCAGGGGTGGGACCTTGTGAGAGTTCCCCCATTCACGTTGGCATGCCAACCGGTGTTGTCATGTGCAGGTCTTGTCTAGAGAACAATATTGTTGAGCTATCACGGGGGCAGCTTCCCTGTCCTTTATAGTAGACACAGTCTCACAGATGCCCTGGTCCTCCAGCTCTTAAAATCCTCCCCACACACACATTTTTGCATGGTTCCCTGAACCTTAAGTGTAAGGGTTGTGTTGTAAATGTATCAGTTGGAGCTGGGTACCCCATGGCCTGGCAAGATGTCTTCTCTGATGCATAGGGACACTTTCATCTTGGAGGTAATCAACAAATATCCGATTGGACTTAATATTCATTCAGAGGGAATTCATGACTGGTACTGTAAACTTAGTCAATGACCCATAGCTGGAGAGATAACAGACCCCAGAGGAGAGCCAACTACTTCCATTTTCCTAAACCAATATAATGTCAAACTGTATTATAAATACTTACCCTTATTCCTACAGATAAGTGTAGATCTCACCCCTTATGAAAGCAATTTCTTTTTGCAACAGATAGAGATGTTTACAGCAGTTCATAGCAGGTCAAACAGAGACTCTGTGATCTCTTTTAGAAAGGTACCAATCTCATTCATCCAGATTCCTCCCTTGTGATATAATCACCCTCTCAAAGGTTCTACCTCCTAGTCCCTTTATTTAGGGGACTGGGATCACAACCTATGAAGCTTTGAATGGTGGTACACAGCTGTAATCTCAACCCTTAAGAAACTGAGGCAAGAGTTCAAGACCACCCTAGGTTACATAGCAAGAGTCTGAGAACATAAGCATTTTAACAATAACACATCCTTTCTATGCTTCTTAGTTAGAATTTTTCTATAAATACATCTTTTTTCTTCCTCAGTACAACTTTTGGGGTTACTTAAGAATATAGTTCATTCGGGTAAGACAGAATATATGCTCAATATTTTCCTGTGACTTGGATCCTTTTAATTCATGATTATATTGAGACAGTTCATTTGATTTTACTTAAAAAAAAAAACTTAAGAAAAGTTTATACAAAAAACTACCAGCTGTGCTCATTCCTGGCTTAGCAAACTCTGGGTTTACAATGAGAAGAAATATCCTTCAGTGCATAACCTCTGTTCTGATTGAAGTTATTTTACAAGGTACATGACAATACTAGTTTTAAAAATAATCTATCTCTTTGTTTGCTTTCCTATGGCTGTGATTTTTAAATATATGTAAATATATTTATAATGTATATAATACACACACACATACACACACACACACACACACACACACGTGACAAAAGCAAATTAAGGGAGAAGAGAGAGTGTATTTGGCTCACAAGCCCAGGTGACATCCCTGTAGGGAGTCAAGGCAGTGGGGACTTGATGCAGCTATCACATTAGCATCCACAATCAAGGGCAGAGAGCAATAAATTCATGAATGGTAGTACCCAGCTCGCTTGCCCCACTTTATACAGTGCAGGATCCCCTGGCCACCCATAATTAAGATGGGTCTTCCTGTTAATGCAATGGAGATAATCCATCACAAACATTCTCAAAGGTCCTTCTCCCAGGTGATTCTAGATGCTGTCAGGTTGACAATTAAAACTGACCATCATCACAGTCTGGAGCAGCGAAAAGCTAGACCATGCCCAGGGCAAGGGAGTTCCAGGAATCCTTGAGTGAGTGGAGAGAATGTGTCTGTTTGTTTTGGTTTGGGTTTCCTGCGTAGGAGGAGAGACCAGGGATTCCTCAACCCTAAGGTGTTTCCACCTCCAGGAGCTCATCCCTGGGAAATCAGGTCCACCCAGATGGACAATTGCCATGTTGAGATTTTCTGCTTTGTTTATTTGTTATTGCTGTTTGGGCAATGACTAGTACTTGGAGACTGCTTGTTATTATTACCTTAATAGTTTCATCACTTTAAAGTCCAAGTATCTCCCTTGCCAAAAAAAGCCACCTACATACACCTTCTACCCAGTGCTGGCCAAGTTGGTGGATTCAGAATCTATTATATACATAGAAGATCACTCCCCTAGATTCCTTAGTGGGTTCAAGGCCAATTGCTCAGCCAATAAGATGGGTACCATTTCAAGCCCCTGGCAAAACCTTGACACCCAGCTCTACCCAGTCAATGATAACTTCTGAAAGAGACAAACGTTAAGTAATAAGACAGACATGGACTCCAATGTGCACTCTGGATTGACCAGCTGTGTGTTCCTGGGCAAGTTCCTTCTCTTGTTCACTGACCCTTAGTCACCCCATCTCAAAATGTAAATGATAGTAAAACACCTCCTTTGCAATGGCTCAGAGATTTCAAATAAAATATGATGTAAAGCTCTTAGTCCTGTGCTGGCATCCAGCAAGGCTTAACTGCTATTAAAAAGTGCACTCAAGTGTTGTTGGCAACGTGCAAGGGCTTTGTACTGGTTCCAGCAGATAATTTTGCAAGGGGCAGGCATGTAGGAGTCTGGGAAAGCTTTGAGGAGACTATGGCGCCTGGATAGTCTTGGAAAACGAGTTGTCTGCCAAGCAGGGAAGGGAGAACCAGGTGATGCATTAAGAGCGCGGTAGACTATCTGAGCACCATGGGTGTGTGGCATGGGACAGAGCAGTTGGACAGAATGGATGTGGCATAGTAGTAACGGTGAGAAGAGACGATGAAAACCAGGCAGGAGCCAGACACAGCACCCTCCATGTAATTGCAAGGATCTCAGACTTTATTCAAACAGACATAAAGAAACACCAAGGAGAGCAGGCAAATTGGGCTATTAGACATTCATCTTAGATAGGATCTGTGGCCTACAGGTTGGAAGATGAACCAGGAGTCCATTGAGAAAATGTCCATACAGCCCCAGTGTAGTGGGTAGCTGTTCCAGCTTTGACCTGGAAGTATTACCCCCATTGAGGCTTCTGGTAACTGTCACACCTCTGAGGCAGGGCCGAGACAGGAGCCCTTAAGACCTAGGATCGGATGTGCTGGCTCTCCTGGTTCCTGGATCCTGGACGCTGGAGGTAGACAGAGCAGAGTTCTCCAGAGAACACCGCCGGACTGCACTTCACCTCTCCCGGACCCTGTAACCTATCCCTTTACTTGTAAGTTACCCCACAAAATAAACCTCCCTTTTAACTACGTGGAGTGGCCTTAATACTACAACCAATACCCCAGAAAAAGACAAGAAAGGGCTGTAGCAGAGGAGAGGTGGGATGTTAGCAGCTGGAGTAGAGAAGAAAGCTGTTGCTGTCCTCCCAAGGCTGGGACAGACCAGGTGACTTTGCATTGTACTTTGTTTGCTATAGAAAGGACTTTTATACCTTTTCCCTTGCTCTGCCACCTTCTCTCTTTCCCCCTTACCTTCTGCTCCACCAACTCCTTACCCGTCCCCTCATGATCTAGTTCTGTGGGAACTTGATCCAGCACCACACTTCAGGGCTCTTGCCCAAGAAAGCCAGAAATAAAGATAAGAGATTGGCCATCCCTTTGGGTACCGGACTGAGCTCCATGGGCAAATTCAACAAGTGTCTTATGATGACTTTTCTTTCCTCTGCCCATCACTTTCGGACCTTACTTTGCAAGCCACCTCTGTAACCAAAGAGCTGACAGCTGCTGAGTTGCTGTCTTTAGTCATGCCTAGCAACAGAGCAGGAAGGTGACCTACTACAGGTCAGAGATTGGCCAGGCACTGGGAACATAAGACCACTGTCGTGGTTTGAAAGAAAATGGCCACCAAAGGAAGTGGCACTATTAGGAGAAGTGGCCTTGTTGGAGGAAGTGTGTCACTGTGAGGGTGGGCTTTGAGGTCTCTTTTGCCTAAGCTTCCCTCAGTGTGACTGCCAGTCAACTTCCTGCTGCCTGCAAGATGTGGGACACTCGGCTATTTCTCCAGCACCATGCCTGCCTGCATGCTGCCACGCTCCCTGCCATGATGATAATGGACTGAACCTCTGAACTATAAGCAAGACACCACAATTAAATGTTTCCTTGATAAGAGTTGCCATGCTCAGGGTGTCCCTTCACAGAAATAAAAACCGTAACTAAGAGAACCATGTAAGACCATCCATGAACTTATGGTGCTCAGAGCCTGTCCGCAAAGTACATTAATCTAAAAGAGTTGTGTTCAGAGTCTGCAGGGCAATGATCTTAAGAATCAATTTACTAGCCAGGCCTGGTAGTGGATGCCTGTAATACCAGCGCTAAGGAAGCTGAAGGGAAATAATCACAAGTTCAGGGACAGCCTTGATTCGTCTCAAAACAAATCAAAACAAAAGGGCCAATTTACTGGGTTCTTACTGGTCCAAGGAACAGCACTGAGCCTTGTGCATAAATAGCTCTATTAAAGCCTTAAAGAAGCCCTCCCCCACCCCCTTTTGGTTGTCGTGTGTCCTCAGTGTAAGGTATGAAGTCTAACACATAGTGGGCGCTCTGGATCATCTGTCCAAGAACTACCCTAGGGACAGGTCCTGATCTGTGCATTAGTTTGCTTTCTAGGGCTGTAATGAACACGGCGACAAACAGCAATTGGGAGAAGAAAGAGTTTATTTCCACTCCCATCTTATAGTCCACCATGAAAGGAAGTCAGGGCAGGAACTCAAATCAGGAACCTGGAGGCAGGAACTGAAGCAGAGGCCGTGGAGGAATGCTGCTCACTAGCTTGCTTATCGCGGCTTTCTGGTCTTCCCTCTTAATACAACCCGGGATCACTTGTCCATGGGTGTCACCTCCCACAGTGGGCTACCCCTTCCCACATCAATCATTAGTCAAGAAAATGTGCCACAGATTTGCCTGCAGGCCAATGGTATGGCAGCAACTGAAGTTCCTTAAGGACCTGTGTCAAGTTGACAAAAAAACTAACCAGCACAATTTGGTATCAAGGATACCGACGTAGATACTGACAAGCAGACAATTGAGGTGAACGTTCACACAGAGAGAAGCAGTCCAACCATGTCTGGCTCAGCCCAATGTCTTAATTCCTGAGTCTCTGAGTCTCACAGGATAGGGGACATGAGTTAGAGAAGCATGTGTTGGATGGGGTGGGGGTGGGGTTCTTGAACAGGAATGTAAAGAATAACTTGCAGAGAAAACATTAGAGAGGACCAGAGCCAGGGGGACACAGTTCATGGCGCTGGACATAAGCCTCAGCTGGAAAAGGCACAGCAGCGGATGATGCTGGAAAAATCCAGGGAGACCAGATGGTCAGAAGAGAGCTGAGTCCTTACATTCCCCCTGCTTCCCATCCTGGGGCGTTCTGGGAAATAGCATAGTTCAGGTGGTTCTTATTCCTGCATTTGATTTTGACTTTTTTTTTTTTTTAATAGCTGGAGTGCTGGAGCTTTTGAGCTGGCTGCAAAGGAGAATGTGGCATTTCCCTCTCGAGAAATGCTTTCTCTTTGGCGGCTCACTGGAGTGTGAGTGATTTGGGCACACACTCTGTGACGTGGCAGGGCTCAGCTGCTATGAGCCAGGGCACCCCATGAGTGTGCCAGCTGCTCAGCCCAGGAAGGTGTCAGGACTCCTGCCAGAGGGACCAAGCCTGTCATCATCCCCAGTGATGACGTCAACAAGTTTCCTCTTCATTTAATACACTTATGTTTTTGGTTGAGAGGCAAGAGAGGCATCAGCCATGTTTGTGTTTGTGTTTCCATGCCTCCTGGTACAGCTGTGTCTCTCTGGAACACATTATTATATCCTACATGAAGGTCATGAAAAGGTCACACTCTTCATAATCGAAATTCCTGGAGCTCTCAGGATGACTTGCCACATGACTGGAATGGGAGATAGTCGACCCTTCTCTGGTACCAGATTTCTCCTCTGAAGACGGTACCCTCAGAGGGACATTATGATTTTAACAATAACGTGTTGCAGTACTTTGAGAACACTGTCTGTGTTCAATAATCACTGAACCAAAGTCATATATTGAGTCCAAGATCCATATTGAATCTTTTTTCCCATAAAGTCTTCTGCAAATCAGTGGTTCTGTAAGAATTAGCAAACGGGCAAATGTGTAAGCAAATGTACGAATGAGTGAGAGAATAAACGAAGAAGAAAGCAAATTGAGTCTTTGTTCCATTGAAGCAAAAAAGCAGCTCTCAGCACCTGCCCACAGCATCCACCAATCCATGCAGCAGCTTCTCTTATGCGATGTCTCCTGACCCCACAAACAAGGACCTACCCTGTGCCGGCAGCATCCACATCCTGCCCCCTCCCTGCTTTCTGAAAGGATCTAGGATAGCCTGGCTGGCATGCAGCTTCACTCCATTCTTTAAGCAGCAACTGTAAGCTCCCAAGAGTCCCCACCTGCAGAGATGATCCCCACCCCCAAGTATAAACCAAGGGTGTCCATCCCATGCCTTCAGAGAGCAAGTCTCAGTGGAAGACAGATCAGAGCAGTAGCTCAGCATAGTGGTTGATTTTAACTCTGAAAAGGCCCCAAGTTCTAGGCTCACCCACAACCATGCCAGTCAGAACATTGATATCAAGTCCTGGGTAAGACAGCTTAATCTTAAAAGTGTCTTTTTCCTTGGTTCCCATATATGGTCCCATGATCCCTCTCTCCCCATCTCTCCTCTAGTTTGTGTTTAAAAAAAAAAAAAAGCCATTTGTGGGAGCCAGTCTCCCAACCCTGGCACCAAGCCAGAAAATGAAGTAATTGTGCAATTAGAACATAATTTCTGGATTTAATTTCAATTTCTTTTTTTTTTCCTTTGCAATTCAATTGTTTAAAAAAAAAATACAGTCCCCACCATCAAGTGTCTGAGGGTTTGCTTGTGTCTGCCTCAACCTCTAAGGGTGGGTTTGGGTTGAGGGGAAGGGCAAAGAGCTGCTGGACTTTTGCACCTCAAATGGAATCTACTAGCTAGGTTTGTAGTTAGGTCAGTAAAAGTGCTTGCCTTGTAGGCATAGAGCCCCGGCTTGCATCTCCAGCACCACCTAAAACAGGCCTGCTGGCTCACACCTGTAACCTCAGTATTTGGAAGTAGAGGTATAAGAATTAAAAGTTCTAAGACATCCTTGGCAGCCTGGACTATATGTTAACTAGAGAGAGACAGAGACAGAGAGAGACAGAGAAAGAGGAGAGACAGAGACAGAGAGGCAGAAACAGAGAGGAGAGAGAAGAGAGATCTCCTTGAATCAAGATATTCAGGGAAGAAGCTACAGCTGTCACAGTGTGACCTGAGAGTGGAGACTGGAGACTGACCACCAAGATTAACATAAGAAAGAACCAGTTTGCAAGGAAAGACTAGAAGGCCCCCTCACCTGGGCTTCAGCTAACAAACCGTAGGGCATGAGAAAAGTGCCCATGTACAAACAGGAGAGTAAGTGCTGTGGAAGTGTCCTGTAAAGGGCTATACAGCTTGTGACCCTGCACTTTTGGGCTTTTCTCCTCAGCTCACTCGCCCACTGCTGTTCTTGGGAGTGCTTTCTTTTGTAGGTACACCACCTCTATTTCTATTTGGAACCATGCGTCCCCAGTACAGTCCTCAGTCCTGGACTTCAAGAGCCTGGAATAGGGTCCCCTCTGAAATCAGATTCCTGGCCCAGCACGAACCATGTTTTCCTTTTCTTTCTCTTTATCGCTTTTTTAGATGCTGGCCCGAAGCCTCAGCATGCTTTCCTGACACTCCAGGCTTTCTCCACTCTTTCTCTAAGGCCCACTTCCCTTCTGCCGTTCAGCTGCTCTCCAGTCTCCTTTGCTGACTATACCAGATTTCTCAGGCCTTACTCAAAAGGCAGGACTTACTCTCCTCTTCTTCCTGGCAACTGTGGAGATTTATAGTTTGCTTACCCTGTTGGTTTTCTCTCAAACTTACTGAGGAAAAGAAATGGCTAACCCACCAAATAATAAAAGTCATAATTTATTCAGAAACCAAGTGAATGCCATGGCCCAAGAACATAGAATTAGATCTCCCCAAATACCATGTTCCAATGAGGCAGCAATTTCATAAACTTTTTATAGGAGAAGAATAGCAAAAGCCATAAATCAAGACACTTTTCAAGTACATTGGTGGGCACATCGGCTAGGCAGGATATAGCAAAATGGAGACAGCTCTGCCATAGGCTGTGGATGCTGTATGACAGCATTGTTAGCCCTTTGCTTGATGGAAATTTGGGATATGTTCATACATTCCCAAGTATTTTTATCTGTTCTTACAGGATGTTAGGTCTGTAGGTCTGATACAAAGGTGAGCAGGGAATAGCTATTTAGGAGGCTAAAGATAGCCCAGGATAAATTGTAATTGGGGCTCTTGACCTACAACATTCAAACCTCTCCATATCAGTCAATCAGCCTTTGGCGACACAGCTTCTTTCCAGAAATTGTTCACAAATCCTAAGTCCTCACATTTCCTACAGAGTCCATTTTTATATTCTGTTATTATTAAGACCGAGAACCTGGTAGCAACAGGTTTGAAAGCAAAACTGTAGAGTTGAGTGCAGCTGTAGAGGTGAAAGGGCAGTGCTGTAAAGTGAAGGAATGAACAGGTGAACAGATGGCAGATCCAGATGGGTAAACAGGGGATGGGCAGACAGCAAGTGAAGAGGCTGCATCTCAGCAGGATGGTTGGGAGCACTCCACCTGTTGGTCTGTGATGCACACAGTGGGTGGTCAGATTGACAAGAGGAGCCATTCCATCACAGTGCTAGTGTAGGGTCCAGGTGAGGCAGTTACATCCTTGCCTTAGTCTGGTGTGTTCAACATATTCTTGGGTCTGGTTGCCCTGGTAGGACTTTAACATACCCACGTACTCCTACAGTCTCAATTCACCCTGATAAATGTACAAGGTGGCACCTAATGGGTTAAATAACTAATGGGTTATTTATCAGTCTGTGTGGCATGGGTGCCCTTCACCAGTCCACCCAGGTGGACAGTCATCCTCCTCAAAATGGAGTCTGAACCTACTTGTAAACAGAATCTCTCTAATCAAGACACAGTTCGAAAAACAATCACTGCTTTACATACTATGAAGCAACTTAGTGTAGGGCACACCCTGATCTCAACAATAGAAGACAAACCAGATGCAAGGCTCATGATGTTGTCCCACCCAAATTCTCAGAACACCTCTGCTGCCTGAGGGAAACTATCTTTTTATAGATGAGGAAACAATGTCACAGAAAGGCACAGCAACTTGTCCATTGTCGTACAGCTTACAAGCATCCGCATCTTTGCTTCAGATATGATTTATAGACCATAAAATTCTACTATCCTAAGGACACAATTCTGTAAATTCTAGTAAATTTATAAAATTGGACAAGTATCACAGTCCAGTTTCATTCGTTTTTTACGTCTCTTTTCTTACCTTTTAGTTGGAGTAGAAAATGATAGGTTTCAATACGACATTTTCATGCAAAAATATCATTACAATTTGCTAATACCCTTCCTTTTCCTTCCTCCCCCTTCTGTTCATCCCCTTCTGCCCTAAATAGTCCCAATTCTGTATTCATGTCATTCGTGTGTGTGTGTGTGTGCGCGTGTGCGTGTGTGTGTGTGTGTGTGTGTGTGTGTGTGTGTGTGTGTTTAAATCTAGACTTCCGTGTGAGAGAAAACGTGGCATTTGATCTCTATTAGGCCCCATTACCCTCTTCGCTAACCCCCACCTGCTGTGGGATGTCTTTCTGTACGCTGTGAATATGCGTTGCTCTGATTGGTTGATAAATAAAGCTGCATTGTGTAGCAGAAATCTTAAAAGTTCTTATTAATAAAATCAAACCTGAGGCCAAGTATTGGGGTGAATACTGGAGGATCAGAGAGACAGAACAAGCCACAGCTAACCTCACCTGGCCAACTTCTCAGCTGGTCTTGTTTCCTCAGACTGGAAGCTTCTGTGTTCTCATCCCAATGGCTCTCAGATGAACTGTGCTGCTAGAAGCCTGAACGCTTAACCAGCCAAATGCTTAACCAGCCAAATGCTTAGCCAGGCCAAATGCTTCTAGTTTCTGGTCCTCACGCCTTATGTACCTTTCTGCTTTCTACCACCACTCCCTGGGATTAAAGGCTCACTTTCTGGGATTAAAGGTGTGTGTCACCATGCCTGGCCATTTCCAATGTGGCCTTGAACTCACAGAGATCCAGAGGGATTTCTACCTCTGGAGTGCTAGGATCAAAGGTGTGAGTGCCACCATTTTCTAGCCTTTGTATCTAGTGGATGTTCTGTCTCTGACCCCAGATAAGTTTATTAGGGAGCACAATATTTTGGGGAATACAATACCACCACAGCATTGCCTATGACAAGACAGCTTAGAGGCAAGCAGGAAATCCAAGCAGATACATGGAGAGAAAAAACGTATAGAAGAGGAGGGAGAGACACCAGCCTGCCACCCAAGGAGCAACATGCCAGTAGACTGGTAACGCCACAGCCATGTGGCAAAGCACAGATGAACAGAAATGGGTTAATTTAAGATGACAGAGCTAGCTAGCAAGAAACTTAAGCCATTGGCCATACAGTTTGTAATTAATATAAGCCTCTGAGTGATTATTTTATAAGTAGCTGCGGGCCCACGGTGCTGGGTTGAACTGGAGAAACTTCCGGCTACACCTGCCTCCTCCCTTTAAAATCTTTCCTCCCCTCACGCAGTTGCCCTCTGCCTTCACATTGGATGTGTAAATAGCATACATATTTACATCTGTCTACTACATATGAGATAAAAATGCTCTCTTGTCTTTCAGAATCTGGCTTGTTTCATTCAGTATGATGATCTCTGTTTCCATCCATTTTCTACAAATGACACAATAAGGTTCTTCTTTATGGTTAAAGAAAACCCCACTGTGGTGTCTATACCACATTTTCTTTATCCATTCATCGGCTGATGAATGTGTGCTCTGGATCCATTTCCTAGATGCCATGAATATGTCAGAACAAAAAAAGGATGGTCAATTATATCTGTGGCATATTGACTTAGAATCCTTGGAGTGCACACCCAGGAAAGGTTTGGGGTCATACGGTGGTTCTACCTTCAGTTTTTTTCTAGTAACTCCAACACTGATTTCCAAACTGGCTGTACTAGGTTACACTTCCACCAGCACTGGATAAGGATTCCCCTCCTTCCACATCCTCCCCAACATTTGTTAAAACTATTTTTTCTTCATGAGAACCATTCTGACTGAGGTGAGATAAAAATCTCAAAGGAATTTTATTTTCTATTTCCTGATGACTAAAGAGAATGAGCACTTCTTCAAGTATTTATTACCCATTTCCATTTCTTCTTTTGATATCTGTGTATACAGTTCATTGGCCCATTTATTTGTTGGATGACCTATTTTAGGGGGATTTAACTTTTATAATTCTTTATATGTTCTAAATATTAAATCCCTGTCTGATGGAGAGTTAGCGCAGACATTTCTCCCACCGTGTGGACTGTCTCCTGACTCTGTTCACAGTTTCCTGTTCTGTACAGATAATTTCCCATAATCCCATTTTCTAGTGCTTGGGACTTTTTCCCCCTGCATTTATTGAGACGGTTGTGTGATTTCTAACTCAGAATTTAATAACTTGCTGCATTACGTTTTTCTCATTTGAGTGTGTTGAGGCATCCTTGCATCCCTGGAATGAAACCAATTTGACCATGATGTATGATCTCTTTAATATGATGTTGAACCCAGTTTGCAAGTGTTTTATTAAGATTTTTGTGTGTGTGTGCTATGTTTATCTGGGAAATTACTCTCTAGTTTCCTCAGGTGGGTCCCTATCTGGTTTTGGTACCAAAGTAACACTGGCTTCACAGAATGAATATGGTAATGTTCCCCTCCTTTTCTGCCTTATAGAATCATTGGGGGAGTTAGGTATTCATTAAAGGTTTGGAATTTAGGCAGTGAATCCATCCAACACTGAGCATGTCTTGCCTGGAAACTCTATTACTACATGAGGTGGTTTGAATGAGAATGCCCCCCATAGGCTCATATATGTGAATGCTTGGTTCCCAATTGATGAAGTTGAGAAGGATTAGGAGGTGTAGTCTTATTGGAGGAGGTGCATCATTGGGGGCAGGCTTTGAGGTCTCAAAATCCCATGCCATTCCCAGTTAGCACTCCTACTCCCTCTCCCTCTCTCTACCTCTTGTGGATCAAGATGTAAGTTCTCAACTACTGCTCCAGCACCGTGCCTACCTTCTGGCTGCCATGCTCCCCGCCATGATAGTCATAGATTCACCTTCCGAAGCTGCAAGCCTGCAATAAAGAACTTTTTCTTCTTTAAGTTCATGGTGACTCATCACAGGAGTAAAAAATGCAACTAAGACACGGTTTTTGTCTTGTCGCTCATTAGAGAACTGTTTAGGTTGTTCATACCGTCTTAACATAATCTTTTTCTATTAACATAATCTTGATAGGTCACATAAATCTGGAAATCCATCCATTTCATCTGGGCTCCCAGTCTTTAGGAATGTAAGTCTTCAAAGTGTCCCTTAGTGATGCTCTGATGTTCATTAGTGTCTGTTGTAATGTCTTTCTTTTCATCTCTAATTTTATTGAGTTGGGTCTTCTTCATCTTTCTTTTGGTTAGTTTGACTAAAAGTTTATCAGTCTTGTTTATTTCTTCAAAGGACCAAGCGTTTATTTCATTGATTCTTTCTGTTGTTCTTTTAATCGTCATTCCATTCATTTCCTCCTGATCTTCATTATTTCTCCGTCTCTCATGTTTTCTGTTTTGACCTGTCTTTGTTTTTCTAAGACCTGGTTGCTTATCATTTAACTATTTACTTCAATTCTCTTTGATACTTTTAATGTTTATTTTTATGTGTATGTGTGTGTGTCTACATGAGTGTATGTGTGCCACATGTGTTTAGGTACCTATAAAAGCTAAAAGGCACTGGCTCCCCCTGGAAATGGAGTCACAGGCTGTAGTGAGACATCTGCTATGGGTTCCAGGACCCAAACTTAGGTCATATGCAATAGTAGTAAGCACTGTTAACCACCAAGCCATCTCTCCAGCCCCCCTTCTAATGTTTTAGTATAGGCACTGGTAGCTATAATCTTTCCTCTTAGAACTGTCTTCATTATCTTTCAGAGATTCTGGTAAGTTGTGCTTTCCTTTTTTGTTTGATTCCAGGAATAATTTTTAATCCCTTTCTGATTTCTTCCATGTTCTACTGGTTGTTCAAGAGTGTATTTGCTCAATTTCAATGCATTGCATAGTTTTAGTAGTTTTTCTTGCTATTAATATCTAGCTTCGCTCCACCACAGCATACTTTATCAGACATAGAATAGCCACAGCACCTTGTTTACAGTTTCCATTTCCTCATTACATTGACTCCTACCCTGTAATTTTAAATATCTGTGCCTTTGCCCATGAAATGTATTTCTTCAGGACAACAGATAGTTGAGTCTTGTTTTCTAATTCAAACATCTAATTTGTGTTTTTTTTAATTAGAGAATTAAGAGTTTTTACATCTAGTATTTTTATTGAGAGGGGTTTGCTAATTCCTGTGATTTTGTTGGTGATTTTTCTGAATGAATAGATTGGTCTCTGTTCCCCCTTTTCTCTCTTATTTGTATCAGAGGTTAAAGGTTTTCTATTTACTGAGTTAGGCATGGTAGATTCTCACCTCTTTCATCTATCATTTTTTGTTCATCTATCATTCTCATGAAATTTCTTCTTTTGTGCATCCATGGTAGACACTGTCCCTCCTCCTCTGGGGATATGATTTCTCTAAGTATCTTCTACATTGCTGGCTTAGTGGTTACAAATTGCTTTGGTTTTTGCTTTTTCTGAAATGTCTTTATTTATTTACTTACTTACTTACTTACTTACTTACTTACTTATTGTGTGTATATGTGCTCATGTATATATATATATATATATATATATATATATATATATATATATATATGGGCATGTGCATGGCCCAGCATCATGTGGAAGTCAGAGGACAACTTGAGAAGGTTGATCCTTTTCATCCACAATGTAGGTCTTGAGACTCAAACTCAGGTCTTCAGACTTGGCAGCAAGCGCCTTTACCCACTGAGTCATCTTGCCAGTCTGGAGATTTGTTTTAAAAAGACCTTTTTGCAGTATACAGCAATCTTGGTTAGAAGATATTTATTTTCACAGCTTGAAATACATCATTTCATCCTTTCCTGACTTTGGGGGGTCTTGTTGAAAAGTCAAATGTGGTTCTGATGTGTTTGCTTTGTGAGTGGTATTTTCCTTGTACAGCTCTTAATATTGTTTCTTTCATTTTGTATTTTTTGACATCTTTACTATAACATATCGTAGAAAGGTTCCTCTCTTGTTACTTCTATTTGAGGGTATAACTATTCTTATTCTTGGTGGCATTAATCATTATTACCAATGACTAGGCCACTTCTATGACCAGTTTCCCAGGTGAACTACATGGAGCACACTATAACATATTTGTCTCAGGATTTCTATTGCTGTGAAGAGACATCATGACCACAGCAATGCTTATAAAGGAAAACATTTAATTAGGGCTAACTTACAGTTTCAGAGGTTTAGTCCATTATCATCATGGTGGGACACGGTGGCATGCAGGCAGGCATGGTGCTGGAGAAGGAGCTGAATGTTCTACATCTTGATCTGCAGGCAGCAGGAGTTTGTCTCACTGGGCGTGGCTTGAGCATATATGAGACCTCAAAGCTTGCCTCCACAATAACACACTTCCTCCAACAAGCCCACACCACCGAATAGTGCCATTCCCCCTGGCCAGCATTCAAACACATGAGTTTTCTCCAGTCCCACTCAGACCCACAGACACTCAGATCCAAATAAACACACAGACGCTTATATTATTTAACTGTTTGGCCTAATGGCTCAGGCTTCTTGCTATCTTGTTCTTATATCTTAAACTAACCCATTTCTATTAATCTATAAGTTGCCACGTGGTTTGTGGCTTACTGGTACCTTATATCTTGCTTCTCATGGAGGTGACTGGCAGCGTCTCCTGACTCAGCCTTCCACCTCCCAGAATTCTCCTCTCTCCTTATCCCACCTACACTATATTTCCTGCCTGGCTACTGACCAATCAGCATTTTATTTATCAATCAATCACAGCAACACATTCACAGCATCCTCAGCAGACCATACCTATTGAAACCACCACAATACTTCGCAGCATCCCAACCTGGCCATACTCTTCTTGGTGTGGCAGACACAGGCATTGTGTTACTTTGTGACCTCATCACAGCAAATGCCAGGCAGCACAGTTGCTGACATCAAAAAGCATCATACAGGGTTTGTGTTTGAGCAGGACCTCTTTGCTGGCGGCTGTCATTTGGTAGTAAAGTGTGTAAGTAGAAACAAATTCATAACAATGAGTCATAATTCTGCATAACAGTCTCTGTCTTCATTAAGTCCTAATAGAAATGAAAGTAACCTCTGGTTTCTCCAGAGTTGAGGTGCATGTGTTACCAGCACTCACTGAAATACAGAACTCAGGGGACTGAGAGCCAGATTTCAGCTTTCTGGTTTTTTTTTTTAATTTTATTTATTTTTATTTCATGTGCATAGGTGTTTTTGCCTGTATATATGTCTGTATGAGAGTGTCAGATCCCCTGGAACTGGAGTTACAGACAGTTGTGAGTTGCTATGTGGGTGCAGGGGATTGAACCCAGGTCCTCTGGAAGAGCAGCCAGTGCTCTTAAAACACTGAACCATCTCCCTAGCACCTGGTTTTTTTTTCAAATGATATATTATTTGTTTTGTTTCAATTAAATTTATTAATTGACTATTTCATGTATGAATATAATTGATTCTTTTTACTCTCACCCCATACCCTTTCTTTTAAAAAATAAATAAAATATCTTAGGGGACTGGAGAGATAGCTCAGTGACTAAGAACATGTGTTACTCTTATAAAGGAGCAAGAGTTGGTTCCCAGTACCCACATGATGGCTTACAACTATCTGTAATTCTAGTTCCAGAGAATCTGATACCTTCGTCTATAAGCCCCAGACATGCACATGATGCGCATACATACATGTAGGCAAAACACTCATGCACATAAAATCAAATAAATAAATCTTTACAAGTATATTTTATTGCTTCTTTTGAGAATTTCCTTTGTGCATATAATATCTTTTGATCATACTCATCTCACTTCCCCTAAAACCTCCCAGATCTGCTCCTACCCCCTCTCAACTTTCTGTCCTTTTTTAAGTAACCTACCAACCCCAATTCCCACAGTCTCTCTTATCTCCCTCCCACCCCCGTGAATCCTCACCTCCTCTCTATAATTCCTTTTCCCATGTTCAGGTCTTTTTGTTTCATTTTGCAAACCATTGAGTTTAACCAGGGCCATCCATGTGAGCATGAACACGGAATTATCTATGGGAGCATGGGGGGCTTACCAGTGGCTTACTCAACTGAAGACAATACCACCCCCCACACACACCAGCATCTGTAAGTAGCCAATAGTTCCGAGACTGCCCCACAAGTTCCTCCTCCATCCATGATTGACATGGTCTTTAGTTTTTAACAGTGAAATCAAATCTTTTCCCCTTTCTTGGCGTTCTAATCAGGAGACTCACTGGGCATGCTTCACCACTCTTCTGACTTGGCCATTCTATCTACTCCTTGCTCTACCAGTACCCCTCCCTATTCTTAGGTTTGGCACAACTCAAATGCCACCCCCATTGAGTTTGTCAGGATCAGCTCCAATCAGGGAAGTCACATAGACCTCCACACTCAGCGTGATCTTGTTTGAATTCACAGTTGGTTGTCTCTACCTATGAAATCTCAATTATTTTTCGATTAGCAGTTTCATGTTTTCAATTTGTACTGAGAGCCCCCACTGTCATAAGTTTGACCCTGACTCCAGTCTTCTTCAGCCAGTCAGTGAGAGCAATCCCTGGACCCTCATAATACACCATTTCATTTGGAAAACTCTGCATTCACAATTCAGTAACTATTTATCAAGTACTGGTTCAGGTAGCTACTTGTCTGTAGCTGAACTTTTCTCTCCAGGTCCACCAAGCCCCGGCAGTCCAACAGCCCATTTATAAAATAAACACACAGACATTTATATTATTTACAAACTGTATGGCCGCAGTAGGCTTCTTGTTATCTAGTTCTTTTATCTTAAATTAACCCATTTTTATAAATCTATACCTTGCCACGTGGCTCGTGGCTTACCAGCATCTTTACATGTTGCTTGTCATAGCAGCGGCTGCCAGTCTCTCTCACTCAGCCTTCCACTTCCCAGAATTCTTCTCCTCCTTGTCCCACCTACACTTCCTCCTGCCTGGCTACTGGCCAATCAGTGTTTTAATTATTAACCGATCAGAGCAACACATTTGCCATACAGAACTTCCCACAGCAGGTGTCAGTCTGTGTTCTAAACAATTACAATTCAGCAGGACTCAGGACAAGGCCAGTCACTGCTCTTGCAGAGACAACAGTGTAGTGCAAGACAATCAATGAATATACACACAACACATACTGATTAACAATCCTCTTTTTCTCTTGAAGTGATTGTCATCTCCTGTCTGCATGTAGATTTCTATACCTTGTCATCCATTTAGTAATAATATTCTGATGGGTCCTACTGTAAGAACCAATGGCCTAGGTGGTATGACAGTCTTTCTCCCTATCTATCTCATCGTGTTCTGTCCCTCCGACTTCATCTGGTTCCCTCTGCCCCACATATTTTTCACTTCACAAACATCTGTGTATATTTCAGCATCATCTTTAACATCACTGCTTCCTGGAAACTTAGAGAACTGCTGGTTCCTGCACATCCCACCACATTCTAGTGTCCCAGACCCTACTTCTGATAAACAGATCGGTGCACCCTCCTCCATCAGACTATGGGCCAGGCAAATACTCAGAGGGATTCTTATAGTGAACTTTCAGTATTAAATAAGTGAATTCAAGTCTAGAAAAGTTCTATAACTTAAAAAAATATAATATAATACACCCAGTGCTGCTAATTCCTCTCATATTATAATAATAAACTATTAAGTATTAGTCCTCAGAGCTAGACATGGCTCTTAGAGAGGGCCCAGGTTTGTTCCCAGCATCCATGTGGCAGCTTACAACTGCTGGTAAGATACCCTCTTCTCACTTCCACAGGCACTGCAAACACATGGTGCACATACAGACCAACAGGCGCACATACATACACCCAAGTAAGAAGCAAATACATGCAAATTTAAGTAGTCATTATTCACAAAGATAATTTCTATGTCTCAGGAACTCATATATATATATATATATATATATATATATATATACATATATATATACACTTTACAAGAGTCATCTCATTCAAATTTTATTTTAACTGCTTAAGTTATCATGTTCCATTTTTAGAGTTGAGAAACTGGGGCTTAAAAAAAAAGATGTCAATGAGAATTATGTTTCATGTAAATGACAAACCCTTTAGCCCAAACTAGCTTCAAAGAAAGGAATTTATTAAGCTTCATAATGGAAACCATCAGAGGGAGAGAAGAGCCATTTATTAATTACTTTTTGGCTTCCCGTGACCAAACACCTGACAAGACACAGCTTAAGGGAAGAAAGACTTGTCTGCTCTGACTTGAGAGTTTTCATACAGTCAGTCTATCGTGGTGAGGAAGGCCTGGGTGGAGTTAATGATGCCAGGAACATGTAACTGGGACTCCTTGTGTCTGGAAGATCCTAAAAATAGAGAGAAGAGAATGCTGGCAGTCCACTGGCTGTCTCCGTTTACCCTTTATGTTCAGTGTGGAATGCCACCAATCTTCTGGCATTTTCTCTGGCATCAATGAGAAACTGATGCACCATACTTCTATGACTAGAGCCTATAGGACACTCTCCTGTCACCATCAAATCTTAGTCTCAGGATACAGAGGCACAGATTTTCCTGGAAACTTAATTCCTATCTTGGATCATCTAGTGAAAAGTTCCCACACACAGGAGTTATTGTACAGCGCATAAATATACCCCACCCCATGCAAACCCAACACCTCTTACCGTGTATCCGATGCTCCAAATTCTCTAGGCCACTCAAACGCTATCAAAAGACAGGCAAGGGAGGAAAACAAGACTGGAAAGAGTCCACAGTCTTAACCAATTGCAGGACAAAGTACTTGCTTCTGCAGATTTAAAAAAAAAAAAGTGAGCATGTGAAGCTGTCACTAGGGCCACCCCCAGAACTTTGCAAGTGGCTCTGCAAGCCTTCTCTCTCAATAGGCCTTAAAAGATGCTGCTCTGGCTAACAAATCAGACTGTAGACAGCGAGGGTAGAAACAGAGGCTCTGCAAGGAGACGCCTAACCACCCCAGAGGAGATACAGTGGAGGTTGAGACCAACCAGGCTCAAGTATGGGGCAGGGAGATATGGCCTGGTCAGGTTCTAGGTGTATTCTGAAGGTAGAAACCAATAGGATTTCCTGTTAGATCAGATGTTGGGTATGAGATAAAGACAGGAGTCAAGTATGACCCTGTATATTTAGTCTCTGAACTGAAATGTCAATGTTTCTCTGATGAAGATCATGGTCTAAGGCTATGCACTGTCCTAGCATCTTGGTCACACAGAAAAGCATCCTGCATTCTGATGCCCAATAGAGTATACCATCTAAACAACCTTTCTTTCTTATTCTTGGCCTCTGTATTTTTCTACCTCCCTTCCCCTGGCTCCTTCTGTTTTCCCAGAAAGCACTTGTTGCTCCCCAGCAGGGGTTCTCTTAGCTCATGCTCAGTTCCTTTCTTGATATCCATGCCATCTTCCAGCCCTGGTTCGACTACAAACAGGCCTCTTCTTGCAGGGCGATGGTGCAGGGGAACTCTGGGGGAGGCTTTCTGAGCGCCACACAACTATGCTAATTAGCAGCTCAGTCCCCACCTACTACCTCGCCCCCCTCCTTCTGTGCCTCTGACAGCCTGCTCCTCCCACAGAATGCCGGGAAAGGGAACTGAATTCTTGGGAGTCTTAAATGCCAAAATCTGCACTCTCTTCCAGGCAATGTCTGGGTGTGAGATCCTACAGCCACAGTCCAAATCCGGTGCAAGTGCTATGAGCTCACACGTGCCTAAAGATGTGTGTGTGTGTGTGTGTGTGTGTGTGTGTGTGTGAGAGAGAGAGAGAGAGAGAGAGAGAGAGAGAGAGAGAGAGAGAGAGAGTAGATCTAATGTCATCATCAATTTCAAGGCCTAAATTGTGTTCTCCATCATCGACTTTGCTTCCTTATTTTTCCTTATTAAAATTGTCTTCTTAGGCAAAGCCCCTCCTAAGTTGGACAATCACAACCTCAACTACAGCTGCAGGCTCTGAAAATAGGTACCACTGCCACCATTTTCCAGATGTGGGAACAGGTTGAGGTTCTCTTCCCTAGATCACCAGTGGACTCTTCCCAGCTCTGGTCCTTTTCACTCAAATAGCTCTTTCACCAGACCAGAACTCTCCTCTCAATCCCTTTCCAGCTGAGTCCTCATCCCTTCCTTCTTCACCATCAACTCAAATTTCATCTCCTCCCCTCCAAGGAGCCTTCTCCAACCACCCTCTCCTGCTTTCTATCAAATCATCCTAATTTCTTTCCAAAACTCAGCAGGGTGTGAACTGTGATTTGTTCCTGTGCAGACCTGGTTAGAGCACGTCTCTCCCTGTCATACAAGCTCCTTGAGGGCAAGAGCCCATTCTGCCTCATTCACCCCTGTGCTCCAAGAACTTGAGAAGGTATCAATAAATGATGCTCTTGACTAACACTTCCAGCTAATTTACCAGTACAGCATTACACATGCCTTCCTCCACATCTCTATTCACTGGCGTGCTGTGATTTTACTGCACCCTGCAGACTATGCTATGAATACTTGTATGCCCCTGGGCTAAGTTGGCACTAGGTGCCCTTGAATGTCAAGGATTTAGTGTTATATAGCTATAATGAATTGAAACAGTCTCTCCTGAAAGGAGTGGAGAGACTCACAAGGCTTTAGAAACTCAACAAGAATCTTACAAGACTCAGGAAGTTTGGTGGAATTTGACTCAAGGGCCCCTCCATGAGGTTATATAAACAGCAAACAAATTGCTGGCAGAGAGGATTCTCTTGGGTGGAGCTGCCTGTGAGCTGTGTAGGGGAAACTCCAGTAATTCAGTTCTCATGAGTATAAGAATTTTCAGTGACACCTTTGGGTCACCTACACTCCTCCTATAAATAACCCCACCAAACCCATTGGTTCACCAAGCTATACTTGGACACAATTATTTCTTTGGTCTCTGTTGCTCTCTAAGTAGAATGCAACAGTCTGGGTAGCTACTGAAGAGAAAAGTTGATGTAGCATGGGTAAAAACCAGGTCTCCTCACGACAATTGAGTAGTCTTCTATTGTCATATAGTAGTATTCTATTCTATAATAACTATTCTATAATATTATTTGGACAAATTGACTCCAAGAAAATATAGTGAAAAAGGAACGAAAGCCCAGTGGAATATATAACATCAAATATTTTTTAAATATTTATAGCCGGGAGGTAGTGGTGGTGGTGGCGGCGGCGGCGGCGCAAGCCTTTAATCCCAGCACTCAGGAGGCAGAGGCAGGCGGATCTCTGTGAGTTCAAGGCCAGCCCAGGTTAGAGAGTGAGTTCCAGGAAAGGTGCAAAGCTACACAGAGAAACCCTGTCTCGGAAAAACCCAACCCCTCCCAAATCTGCTAACCTATGTCTTTATCTTTTAAAAGCCCAGCAGGTCCAGTTTATGACACCTATTTACTTTCAGGTGTGTGGCCATCCAAGATGGTGCAAGAGGGGGCCGAAATACTATAAGAGCCAGAAGTGGTGGACAACTACAGTGAAACAGTGCATTCTAGACACACACAGTAGGACAGTTGCACGTATGACTGCACTAAGATTGTGACAGCGTGCACAAGGCCTGTGCACAACATCAAATATTTTAAAATACTGCCTATACTGACTACCAAAGAATGAATGGATATGGAAAGTATATAGCAGCAAACTTAATTTTGTCATAATGAATGAAACTATGGTGTTTACAGAGAAATGGATGGAACTAGAGAACAACATGTTAAGTGAAATAAAAAAGCCCCAGGAAGACCTTTTTCCTCATATTGCAAAGATGTGAAAGGCAAGAGGGGCAGAAGACAGTGTAAAAGAGGGCATGATGGTGCCATCGGGGCTCATTACATGCCTGGATGGAGATGACCATCTACTCTGTACTATCAGTGTATATTAATTTTCAAAGTAAAAACTCAACCTAACTACCCAGTTCCCATTTTATTCCTTCAACAGTAAGTGATGAATGTGTATCACCACCAAGTGCAGAGAATGAACACACAGTCAAGCGGGGGATGGGGGGGTGGGAGGGGGGGTGTAGGAGACAAACTGTAAATCTAGCTCGGGAGAAGGCAACAGGGCAGGTTTCCCTGAGTGGCTGAATGTTGGGACTGAAAGCTAAAGAACAAGAGTTGTGAAGAGAATGCCTTTAGCTAACAGCAATATGGAAAGTTCCAGCAACTAGAACACTGCTTCTCAACCTGTGGGTCACGACCCTTTGGGGTTCTATATTGAGTGTCCTGCATTTCAGATATTTATATTATGATTCATTACAGTTATGAAGTAGCAACAAAATAATGTTTTGGTTAGGGAATCACCACAGCCTGAGGAACCTTGTTAAAGGGTCGCAGCATCAGAAAGGTTGAGAAGCACTGAACCTGAAGAAAGCCAGTGAGGCAGAAGAAAGGCTTCAGGGCCACAGATTAAAAAATTCCCCCAACACCCTCCAGGAGCTGAACCAATTGTTCAAATGTGGCATCACTTCCCAATTGTTGATAAATTTAGCCTTATCTCTGCAGATTCATCCCCAGAGTGGATCCAACAGTCCATCAGCTAAGAGTTAACCTTGCTCAAGCAGTTTAAAAAGCTGGAACCCTGCAGAGGTTAGCAAGTAAGGAGGAGAGGAGGAGGTGAGCATGTAAAGGAGCTTGGCCCTTACCTAACAAGAGTGGCAATATCATTCAAGCTCTTGTGCCCAGAGGCTGACTCCTGAAGGGGCCCTGAAGGCTTTAGTGTGGAGGATGTACTGAGTCCAGCCGTAGGTCCAGCTTCTAGGAAAGGAAAGTGTCAGAAACTGAGACTGGTGGTCCAGTTCCAGAAATGTTTAGAAAGTCAACTTGACAAGTGGCCATCACAGGGTGAGTCTGATGTTTGGATTTAAGGACTAGAGAACTGAGGTAGAGGAACCAGAGTGCCAACTTTGATACCACTTCAAAGATGTCTATATCTCCTCATGAACTGATGGCGCTACCATCAAAGTCTGCTAAGAGTCCCCTCTAAAGGGGGACAATCAGGTTTTCGGTGCCTCCAATGGACACTCATAACACCACCTAGTAAGCTGTCTTCCCTAAAAGTCAAATGTAAAAATTAAACCTCTAAACATTACATAGAAAATTTCACAACCATGGTAATTATGCCATGATTCCAAATATCAATTATTTTGGAGTGATTAACCAATTATATTAAAATTGTAAGTAAGTAAAAATACAAAATAATGGGTTTCTTTGTGACTAATTCCATTGCTCTATTAATCTCTGTGTGATTAAAAAAACAGAGTAAAATTTAACAAAAGATACATTTTCCCCAACATAATATTTTTATTAATTATTTGGGAATTTCATACAATGCACCTGGATCACATTCGCTTTCCATTCCTCCCAGTTCTACGCTCCCACCCTTGTGCCCCACCCTCATCCTCCCCCCCCCAAAAAAAAGTCTAATTTGTGTTGCCCATATACTCATTGGATCAACTCCTGGTCAAACTCCCAGTCAGTAGCCAGCCCCTCAAAGAGAAATGAGTCCTTCACCCCACCCCCACCCCTCCCAGAAGCCATCAACTGTGAAGAGCTACACTTCACAATTTTGGGGGACTCTCTTCAATAGCTTCATGTCTGGATTGTTCCTTTTGTTGGGTGGAGGTTGGCACGGAAGCCTTCAAAGTCTCTCATTCCCAGTTATGAGTCTGCAGCCATCCATACCAATGCAAAAGATGGCTCCCTGCTCATAGCAGCCAGCAGCAGCACACACAGATCATGGACATCAACCTGGTTTCTGGCAGCAGCCTGGATTGTGGAAATCAACATGGATTCTGGCGGCAGTGCAGAAAAAGATACATTTTTTTTTTCAGCCTGCAAAGGGATTAGCTTCTGAACAGAATTATTCCTTACTCTTGCCAAAATTGTCAAACTTGCCATCAAAATAGTTTCTAACTTGTTCAAAATTCATGTCGACCCTACAGCTTCAGTCTCCCCATGCCCAACACCCAAATTCCATCCCTGGCCGACCATCCTACCCACCCTCAGCTCTGGACTCCAGGACTGAACCATTCTCCCAGGCAGCACCCTTACTCCATACTCTGACCTCTGTAGAGAAGGTTCTGTCTGCCTGGAACATCACCCTGCCCTGGCATTAGAAAATGAGAACAGCACATGAAAAGGCAGGGAGGGATACAGACACAACTGTGAGTTTAAGCAAATTCAGTCAACAGAAGATACAAAACAGATCTCATCACATAATGACCAGCATCCTCATAGGCTGGTGCCTTTAGGTCCAGTACCCCCTTCCCCCGCTGTGTTTCTGGGAGTATGAGGACACTAACTGGAGTCTTGTTCACCTCTAACATTTCAGGATGTTGTCAGAGAATATGGGTGTCTTAATCTATTTTCTGTTAGTAACAATATAAACAACTGGATGAATTATGAAGGCAGTCTCATCTTGACTCATGGTTTTGGTCCCAGGTCTACAGGAAACATCTAGTGATGGCCTCCTGGCTGGCAGAGTAGCAGCATCCCAAGATGAAGTAAAGTGTGTGATAGACCTAGCCAAACTGGCTTGTAGAACAACCCACTCACAAGGTGATTCATTAACCTGTTAATTCATTAGTGAAATAAGTGAATTGATCCATTGATCTTGAATATGTTGAGTTTTTGAGACAAACTGTATTCAAAGCAATGAGCAGGGCTTTCTCTGCTTCATAATTTGATCGAGGGTAGATTTCCCACCAGGTGTGAAATGGTTTGCTGAAAGCTGCTCTTGCAGCCCCGTGTTTAGGGGAGACCCCTGCCTGAGAGCCATCTGCTTCTGCATGCCCTGCTATTGGATTCCAGCATCAGGCATATTGTAAGGGCACCTGGCCAAATCCATTGCCTGGCACGTGAAGTATTTTGCACATGATCAAGACTCAGTAAATATCAGCTTAATTGACTTAAGTGCATGTGTACCTACAAATACATATGCATGTATACATGTAAACCTATTTATAAAAAGATCCCTGCCAAAACAGCATATGGGAAACAATGATATACATTAAGAATGTGAAACAAGAAAGAGTCAGCCCAATCACTTCCACTGGGAAAGTCAATCCTTCTAATTAAGCAGGGAGGGGAAAGGACTGTCTCTGTCCCAAGAGAACACTATCTGCTGGGAGACAGGAGGAATGTGAGAGACCCTAGGCAAACTGGTTTTTAGAAGCAGACCCAGTCTGGAGATAACTCATTAGCCTGCTACTCCACTAATCAAATAAATGATCAATCAATTTGGGAGGACAAGCTGTCTGAAGCCATGGTAGAATATTTTTGCCACAGCCTTGCTGTTGTTTTCTGATTCTCTAATATGGCTACTCTTCGTCTTGACATCTCTTCATCTGCCGGCTCCACAGTGATGCTCTCAGGTTTCCAGCTCTACCTCCTACTTCCCTCAGAACACACAACATCCCTGGTGAGTTCTCCGATTCCCATTGCCTTTGTTCCAGGTATGTTCATATCCCCATACTTGTCAGACTTGGGCATCGAAGTTACCAGCACCTCCAGAAACAATTTCTAAAAGGAAGGATTTCCTGGTTTCAGGAGTTTCGCTCCACAGATGACTGACTCTCACACTTAAACAGGGCCCCCTGTGACAGGAAGGGCATGAAGGAACAAGGTCACTCACCTTGTGACAGCCTGGAAGCAGACAGAGACAGAGACAGGGAGACAGAAAGAGAGAAAGAGAGAGAGAGAGAGAGAGAGAGAGAGAGAGAGAGAGAGAGAGAGAGAGGAAACAGTCACATAGGGCACACTGTAGTGACTACATCCAACAAGTCCCAACCTCTTTCCACCACCTCTCAGTAATGTCATCAGATTATGAATACACCAAAGGATTAACCCATTGGTTAGGTACGAGCCATCAAGATCCAATCATTTCCAAAAAATATTCTAGCTGGTAACGAAGGCCCCAGCATGGGACTCCATGAGCTTCTCCTGTTCAAGTCTCAGTATCCATCATAATCCCTGATCAATTCTCCAGAGTTCCACTTGTGCATCTACAGCAGCCCATGGTCTTCTCCAAGAGGGAGAAGCCTTCCTGTAGCATAGTTCCCCCTCCTTGGGAGACCTACACCAGTGTAGCTTCTTTGGAGCCCCTGGCCCTTCATTCTCTCCTAGTCGTTTGTTTCTTGAGAAACGTCTTAAGTTCTGCATCCACTAGGCTAATGGAGAACTGATGCATTATTGTGCCCCATCGGCTGCTCCCTTGCCCACCTTCCCTATTCAGATGAAGGGAAGGCTAGCGCAGGCAGTCTGCTTCATGAGCAGGATGTTCAACGAGAAAGGCACAGCCTCTGATGCCCTGACGTGAATAGGAGCAGCCAAAGGCTCAGCACTCCTGGGAGATGCTAGCAGGAAAGAGTCAGGCTTTTATACGCTCCTCTCCCAAATCCTTGAAGAACAATGCTACTCCTTCCACTAGTGGACACTTGACACCTCTTTGTTCTCCATTTGATGTCTGCATGCCAAGGCCGTGACATAAGGAAGAGTACTATTACAGTGTCCCTTGTTCACCCCACAGCACATTCTGGCAAAAGCCAGTAAGCTGTACAGTTCCAGAGTTCCATTATTAACTATCCTTCCCAGACTGTCCTCACCTTCCTGGCTCCATGCGTTGTGATTTGTGAGGAGCCAGTGTCTCCCACTCCCTATCCCATCAGCCCCTGGGGCTGCACTGCATTTCCCTGTCTTCGCTTTTACTCTGTTTAACCCTGGAAGTAAAATGCGACTGTATTCCTAACACTAAGAACACAAAAGGAAAAGCCGTTTATCGACAAAAGCAATTCCTGACAGTTCTTTCTTCTATATCCTTCCTAAAATGCTCTGTGCATTCACACAGAGGTGTGTGTGTGTCTGTATAGACACATAAATGCATTTACACACACACACACACACACACACACACACACACACACACTCATAGTGTTAAGTCCAAATGCAGGCCCCCCCAAATGGCAGTGCTGGTGACAATGTCCTAAACAGAAGGACTCTGGCAGAAGGGCTGTTATTGGGTAAACAGAAGCTTGATGGTGGCTTTCTGTTTACCAGGAAAACAACTCCCTCCCTTAATCTGTCCCCAAAGGTCAACTACCTCGAGCAACAGCATCTAGTTCCTTGTTAATCTGAATAGCCTGTATCAGAGCAAAGACCTCTACCCTCTGGCTAACATAAACTCAGCTTGCTTTTCAGCCATTCTGCTTCTCTCTGCCCCCTCGCCCATAGCAATGGCAGTTTGATCCCCGATAAACCTGTCATGTCTACCCAGGGAGTGGTTTAGTTAGTTGGTTTCACTACATCATCACTTACACATAGTATACTTTATATATATATATATATATATATATATATATATATATATATATATATTTTTTTTTTACATAACACATCTTGGTAGCTTCCCATGTGAGCACATGAACTATATCCTGCCTGCTCTTTAAATGGATGTATTATCAGCTTTTGCATTAATATATCATAATTCAAATTTCCCTTTATTCTTCAGAATTTTGTAATGGGGTACAATGAAATATGATCATATCAACACTTGATTTACTAATTTTTAACTAGTCCTGAAGGGTTCGCTAACAGGCTCAAGCATGGCAAACATGGCACCAGCATGTCTTGCCCTTCCCCCTTCCCTCTCCCTTGCTAACTCATTTAGATTACATTCCTAAAGCTAGCCACCAAGGTCTATTCCCTTATTTGGCCATTTCCTTATGTCTGACTAAAACACCAAGGTCCAGCTATCAAAACACCAAGGTCCAGCAGTCAAAATTTATCATTTGGGCCGGGCGGTGGTGGCGCACGCCTTTAATTCCAGCACTCGGGAGGCAGAGACAGGCGGATCTCTGTGAGTTCGAGGCCAGCCTGGGCTACCAAGTGAGTTTCAGGAAAGGCGCAAAGCTACACAGAGAAACCCTGTCTCGAAAAACCAAAAAAAAAAAAAAATTCATCATTTGGCTAACATGTCCAATCAGGACTTACCAGCTCATCCTAGCACAGACTTCCCCGTGTTCTCCTTAAAAACCACTACTGCAAAAACACCTGCTGCTGTCTTTGTCCAATCCAGAGGCAGCCCCCCACCCCACGTGTCCCTTTATTGTCCCCCTTGATAACTCTCCTTTGTGCTGAGAATGTGGTGTCTGGTTGTGTTCTGTGCTTACACCAAGGACCCCTTCAAGTCCCTTTTAGGAGCTACCTAGTTAATAAAATACCATAGTTAGTGCATCTATTGTAATATTAGTTCCGCCCATCATCTTGGCCAGGCTCTAGCACCTATTTATTTAATCAAATGCTTAGCTAGAGGCTACCCTACAGGTATTTTGCAGATGAGACTAACATCCACAACCAGCTCCCCCTAATAGCATGAGCTGACCTCGTCCAATCAGCTGAAGGCAGGAAGAACATAAATTGTGGTTTTCCAGAGAGAAGGAAGTTTTGGTTCAAATCTGCAGCATCAGCTCCTGCCTTGGTTTCCAGCATGCTCCCATGCTCTGCAGACTTCAAGTTAGTTGGTCCCACTACTGCTAGTCTCCAGAGAGTTGTGTTAAGTTGAATGAGGATTCCCCTGCCTAATCCTAAGGGCAACAAGAGAAATGTCTAACAGGCATCAGAATAACTTGGTCTCCCAGCAAGATTAACTGTGCTGTATGATTCATGCTTGAGAGAACCCCCAAGGGACCAGCCTGAAGTGAACTCCAGTTGAGATTCACCTCATCCTTTTCTAGTTCCTCCCCTACCCTGAACTGCTTCTTTCTCTCTGTCTCCAGAGAGTATCTTCTTAGGGTTACTATGGCTGCAACAAAATACCATTTCCAGATCATAGTTCATCACTTGAGCAAGTCAGGACAGGAACTCAAGCTGGAGAGGATCCTGGAGGCAGGAGCTGATGCAGAGGCCACGGAGGGGTGCTGCTTACTGACTTGTTTCCCATGGCTTGCTCAGCCTGCTTTTTTTTTTTTTTTTTTTTTTTTACAGAACCCAGGACCACCAGTCCAAGGATGAAACCAACCACGATAGGCTGGGCCCTCGCCCACCAATCACTAATTAAGAAAATGCCTTACGGCTGGGTCTTATGGAGGCATTTTCTCAACTGAGTTTCTCTCCTTTCAGATAACTAGCTTGTGTGCCAAGTTGACATGCGACTAGCCAGCACAGAGAGCATGGCCTTGATAAACCATGTGCACAAATGGCTGCCTCAGCTACTGTTTCCAGGACATTGGTCTTGGAAACTGTGTCCCAGGTGTTTTGAAGAGATTAAATGAGTGAGTTAGTATAAGTAAGTGCTTAGAAGAGGGCCCAACTATGTTTTTTATTAATGTTAGCTCTAAAGATCCAGATTTTGCCAAGTGGCGGTGGCGCACGCCTTTAATCCCAGCACTCAAGAGGCAGAGGCAGGCGGATCTCTGTGAGTTCCAGGCCAGCCTGATTTACAAAGTGAATTCCGGGACAGCCAGGGCTATTACACAGAGAAACCCTGTTTTGAAAAACCTAAAATAAATAAACAAACAAATAACTGCTTGACCAATAGCTCAGGCTTGTTACTAGCTAACTCTTACACTTAACCCATATTTCTTATTATGCTTTTCCACGTGACTTGGTACCTTTTCTCAGTACGGGCATGCCCATCTTGCTCTCTCCACTGAATTCACCCTTCTTCTTCCCAGCATCCTCCTAGTCTGGCGTTCATGCCTAACCCTATTCTGTTTAGCTATTGGCCAGTCAGCTTCTTTATCAAACCAATCACAGTGGCATATATTCACACAGTGTAAAGGAATATTCCACAGCACTTCACCCTGGAAAAACTCCACCCCTAAGAAGCTTTATATAAGCCCTGTACCTATTCAGTTGGAAGCTGCCTTTCCACCCTGGCAGAGGCAGCCACCCTCCCGGATTCTTCCCTCCCAATAAATCTCTTGAATAAGATTTGGGTGAGACCTTCTTTTGCAGGAATGGAGCAGAGCAGAGAAGTAACAATTTTCAACTTTCGCTGGAGCCAGAGAGAAGCAGAACTGTAACAACTTTGGCTGGGGGAACCCTTCCCTGCCAGAGCAGAGTTGTTACATTGGGGAAACCTTTCTCTGGAACAGGGCCGTAAGCTGCTACATTTAAGGTGACTTTGTGGCATTCCTTGGCTCCCGACTGCCAGGATCCCTTTCCTTCTGAGCTACAATGCTTACAATATCCACTTCTGACAGACAAGCTCAGCCATGTCCTGTTGTGGGTCTAATCAACCTGAGCATATACAAGAGGTTCTGCAAAGCAAGATTTATTATAACTGGCCAGCACTACTGTTCGATCAGGGACAACAGTACAGACTCCTGAGCTGACTACATCCCCGAACGTTCATTTCAGCACATATTTAAGCACAAACCCCACAAACATCTGTGCCAAGTTACAGTTACATTATTCCACCAATCAGGATTCAAAGATTTGGGGCCTTCCCTATGCATTCCATCATTATCAACAACACAGAATGTAAGCTGTTCAGTCCAACCAATCAGATTCATTTGTTCTTTTTTGTTGTTAGGAGCAGCCATGATGTTTTTAGAGATGCATAACAGACTCTATCTATTGTTTAAAGAGGAGGTTGGTCAGCTATTAGAAGGTTCCTGGCTCCCCAAGGGCTTCAGAACATAAACTTTGTTTCACCCTACAGGTAAAAGGAGACTGAAGTCAATATTACTTAGGACAAGGCGCCTTTGCCTGTTCCCAACAGTCCTTTAAATCAAGCCCTTTTATAATCACCACTCTGAAGCCTGTCTTCACCTATCCACATAGGAGGCAAGACTCCTCTGTCCTTGCCTTGGGAACATTTGGGAAAGAAGTCAATGACACCTGATAGATGTGACTCTTTCCCTCAGGAGACCACTGAGACTGTGTTCTTAGTTCTAGCCTAGGGCTCTGCAAGCTGGTGGTTCTCAGCATTGCCATGCTGAATTTCACTACTTCCTCTTCTTATCTCATAATTCAATCTGCCCCAGTAGATAGGGGCCACTGAAAATTGACTCAGTGAGAAATCAGAATATGCGAAAGGCCAGGACCACAGAATTCAATAGACAATATTAATATATCCCAGACAAGGAAAAACAACCCAGGGACATTAAGCAATTTAGACATTGCTATGGAAGTGGATCCTAGCTCTATTGCCTGCCTGTCTCTCTTTATGCATCTTGGGTATGCATTTTTAAAGTAACTGATTTGGAGGTGGAAGCAGCAGAAACAAGAATTCAAGGTCATCCTCAGCAATATTCTGAGCTTGAAGCCAGCCTAGACTACATGAGACCCTGTCTCAAAAAAATAAAACCAAACAATCCAAAAGTAATCAAATGCTGGGGATGCAGCTCAATTAGTAAAATTCTTACCTAGTACGCATGAATCATCTCATAAAGCAGGCCTGGTATGTAGGATGGCTAATCTTGGTTGTCAACTTGACTACATCTGGAATCAACTAAAACCCAAGCATCTGGGCATGGCTGTGAAGGATTTTTCTGTGAGGAGAGCCATCTTTTAACTGGATCTCACCTTCTGCTTGCCTGCTTGCCCTCACCCTCATGGCAAGTTCATCTACCATGTTTCTGCGGCATCCCTTCTCCAGTGTTAGAACCTATTCCTTCAGGATTCCAACACACACTGAAGCTCTCTCAGATATCCCTGGGACTCCAGCAAAAACAAACTGGGACTGCTGAGACATCCAGTCTCACAGATACATGAACAACTGAACAACTACAGGATCCTTGGCCTTTCCATCAGAAGACATCCATTCTTGGACTACTCCAGGCCCCTCATATTCAAATACATGAATGAGCCTATGAGGGCCATTATTATTCAAACCACCACATTCCTAAAAAGAAGAAGGAAGAGGAGAGGGAAGAGGAGGAGGAGGAGGGGGAGGAAGAGGGAGGAGGAGGAGGAGGGGAAGGAGAATGCCTGGTTAAGCTTGTCACAGCAGTAGCATGTGCCTGCAATTCCGTCAGAAGGTGAAGATAAGAAGATCAAAAGTTCAAAAACACCCTCTGCTACATAGAGAGTTCAAAACTGTTTAGGCCAGCCTGAAATACATGAGAATTTGTCTCAAAAAAAAAAATAGCCAATGCCCATGGTTTAAATTTTTTAATTAAATGTTACAAAATTGCTTATGGCAAAATTTAGTATCATTCTTCCCATGACACTCAGCTACCCATTTCCTTGCTAACAACCAGCTCCTTGTTGCCAATATCTACCATGTCTACACATACATAGTTCTGCAGCCTTTTCCTGACACATGATATGTGCCATCTTTTACTTATGCTAGCTGTAACAAACAGATCAGAGTTGGCAAGCTCTGGATTATGGTGCATCCATAGGTTATAAAATGAATCTAGTTGATCCTGCTAGGTATAATTTTGTTGCTTAGCTTTGTCATAATTAAAAAATGGGATAGGAATGTCTCACAAAACTTCTGTAGTTTGCTTTTTTATCAAGTTCATTGAGTTACCACTTTCATGTTTGTTTGTTTGTTTGTTTGTTTGTTTGTTTGTTTATTTATTTATTTATTTATTTATGAGACAGGGCCTCATGTAACCCAGGCTAGTCTCAAACTCACTGTGTTGTCTAGGCTGGCCTGCTTCTACCTACCAAGCCTGGGATTATAAGCAGCATTACCATGCCCAGCTCTACCATTTTTAATAAAATGTAAAATTCACCAAGATTTAGCAGTATATTTAGATGTACCAAGACCATCATAGTGGACCAAGAAAGTATTTCTATGACCCCAGGAAGGACCCTGGTGCCCTATAAAGTCAAATGTCTTCTCTCACCTTCTCTTTGGCAAACCATGGGTTTTCCTTCTATTACTGGATTTGAACTTATTTCATTATTAAATACATTATTAAGTAATCTCTCTCTCTCTCTCTCTCTCTCTCTCTCTCTCTCTCTCTCTCTCCCTCTGCGTGTGTGTGTGTGTGTGTGTGTGTGTGTGTGTGTGTGTGTGTTCAAGCACGCATGTGCTATTGCACATATGGACACAGTGAGACTTGGGATGGAATTCAGGCCCTCAGGCTAGCCCAACAAGTGTTGTCTACTCTTGAGCTGGCTCATTAGCCTGCCTTCCATGCTTTTAAAGCCTACTGTCATTTTTATTCCTGTGTACTTGGGACACAGTTCACGTCCTTTGCTTTTCCATCAAGCTGCTTGCTATTCCCCTGAGATCCTTTAGGACTTTGTGCAAACATTGAGGAAGTCACTGTTTTGGGTCTGTGACCTGTTGGGAACATTTTTCCAGTCACATTCATTGTTATCTTTTGACTTTCTAGTCACTTTTGCAATACAGAAAATTTCAATTTTATGATATAATTTCACTGAATCTTCTCTTACGGATTCCAGAGACTATTGTGTTTAAGAAGGCAAAGCCCTTCCACATTTTGGTACTATTTAAATAAAATCTCTCATGTTTTCTTTTAATACTTTCATGGATTTTTTTTTATTTAAAACTTTCTTTCATCTGGAATTGATTTTTGCATAGGAACTATGAACTTCATTTTAGATGGCTTCCATTAGTCTAAACAAAATACCAATTATTAAATAATGACCCTTTCACCCACTATCTGAAGAATCCTCTTAACTACATTTCTGATCCATCTGCTCCTATTCCTAGACTCTGCACACTTTTTGGCTGGTGTGTCTATTTGTGCGCCATTACCAAACTGCTTACTTTATTTGAGCTTTACTGTGTACTTTCTTTTGTGTATCTTTCTTGTTCTTCCTTATGTTTTTCAGAATTTGTATATTTTCTTAATGGATTCTTTTTTACATAAGCTTTACTATGTACAATTGCACCAAAAAAATGTGTTATTTGACCTGAGATTATGTTCAACTTAAGTATTATCTTAGAGACATAGACATTGTATAGTATCAGAATGGTGCCACCTCTCTTACACCTCTCTTATTTCTTTCCATATATTTGTGCATTTGTACATATTCCTCAATGACATCTTTAAAATATATATTTATATTATATATAAAATATAATGTATATATGATTTAATTTGTGTGTGTGTGTGTGTGTGTGTGTGTGTGTGTGTGTGTGTATTGTTAAGAATAGAACCCAGGGTCTTTGCCCTTGAGGAGATGGAAATGGGGGGTGGGCCGGGGGGAGGGGAGCAGGACGGGAGGAGGGAGAAAGGGGGAATCTATGGCTGATATGTAAAGTTGAATTATATTGTAAAATAAAATAAAATAAATTCAAAAAAAAAAAGAATAGAACCCAGGGCTTTATATGTATCAGGCATACACTGAATTGTACACCTATTTCCCTCATATACATGGTAATATAACTTGATATGGAATGTAATTTGTCTGTAGTTATTATAAATCAATTTTTTTCCACTTCATCTATTTATTATATTGGAAGAAACTAATTTTGTCACTTGGACATCATGCTGTATTTGATGGCTGAAGATGACTTTTAGGTTAGTGAATATAAGGTCATATCTATACCCAATAACCTTTGCCTCATTATTAGTGCCTGCATCTTTTTTTACACCTCTGCCTTCAATGACGCTGGCTATTAGAGGTATATACCATGTTACAAACATTAATGGGACTAGGGTTCCAGGATTAAGTGTTCTCTCTCTCCTCTCCCCTCTCTCTCTCTCTCTCTCTCTCTCTCTGTGTGTGTGTGTGTGTGTGTGTGTGTGTGTGTGTGTGTGTTTACAGCTAGAATAATGATAGAAAATGATGCTAGGGAACACAGGGAAACAGAACTGGCCCAGAAAAAATAAACAAAGCAAGCAAATCCAGTAGATACCCAGAGGTGCCTCCTTTCCCCCTCTTCTTCTTCTCCAGCTCTAGGATAGCTCCCTTCCCCAGGCCCACGATGTCTCTTCCTTCACCAGAAAGGCTCACGGGAGCTCAGTTCCTCCCCCTAATTTTCCCACTGATCCTCTACTTTCTCATGTTCAAAGTAAGCCATTAATACTGGGTCAGCCCACCTGGGTGGAAACTACTTCATGCAGACACCAACATCAGCCATAAGGAATTGCCACGCAAATCGTCCTTGCACTGGGCACTACAGATCACTAGTCACATGGAAACTACACCACAGGATCATTTGCCTTTAAATGCCACCCAGGGGTGACACAACACTCTCCTGGAACCTGGATGGCACTCTGGCTTGCTCTCGGGGCCCCTTCAGCAGGGCCCTGTACTTCCCAGGAAAGGAAAATAAACGGTCAATAGCATTTATAACTGGGACACTGGGGCCTTTGAGGACAAGTCTGCTGTTTCTCAGGTCAAGCTGGGCAAGAAGAACCTTGACAGCTCTAGACAAGCACTGGCTGAAATCAGTGTTGAGGTCTGTCAGTCCACCCGTGACCGTCAGCAGCCCCATCCCGTGATAGAATATCTGCAGGGCAAGAACCAGGCTGTTCAAACCCAGGAAGCCACCGAGCATCAAAACCACTATGTAAGAGGCAAACACCAAACAAGAAATTGGAAAGTGAAGAAGCTAGCTGCCAGAGCTGTTCTTAAGCAAAATGATGGAGAAACCATCAAAATCATCAGTGGGGAAGTAGACAAGGTCATGCACAGTTTCCAAAAGAAACATACAAGGGTTTATTTTCTACCTTCTGTCTGTTTATTTTGAGTCTCTCAGCATTCTGCAAGCAGCATCCATATTACATTGACAATCAAAGCAGAACTCTCCTATTAATCAGACAGCTCTTTTGAAAAAGGCTCCGGGCTTCTCCCCTGCTGTCTTCTTCTACAACAAGATATGCATTTAAACATCAGAGGCTGACAGAGATTTGGAGCCACTGTGGACACAGAGGGGAGGGCCAGTGAGTGGGGTCATTCAAGGAAGCAGAAGACCCCCAAAAGTGCAAGAGCGGAGTGACATTTCTTGGGTCTCGGTCCCCTGCCAGAGATGCTCAAGGCCTATGGGACAGATCAACTATTTACCAGCTCTAGGATTTGGGCCAACACGCTTGGGTTCTTAAGATCATTACCTTACCTACACACCAGAGGTGCCATGGGTACCTTCAAGGACTGAGAAGTAACAAGGTCATGTGTGGAAAGGGATTAGTGCTGGGCCTGATACATGAGAAACATCCAGCAAGTTAGGATCTGGGATCAGCACTGCTGATGAAGGAAGGAAAGAATAAAGGGAATGAGGGAGGTAGGGAGGGAAAGAAGGTTATTCTGAATTACTGGGGGGTACACAAGATGGGACTTTGATCCTAGTCTATAGGACATCCTATGTGGCCTAGGCAAGTCATGCCACTTCCAGATCCCAGATGATCTCAGACATTCCAAGTCTTGTTCTGGGCTGCCCTGAGTAACACCTAACTCCCTTGGCCACTGACATTTCCATATAGGACCTGGTGACATGGGGCCTCATGAGTGTGCCTCAGCTCAGAAGAGAGACACTACCAGCAGGCATCTCAATACCACGGTTGGCTCGACCTTCCTCCAAGGAAGCTGACCTCTTGTTTGGGCCTCTCTGGCATTTCCATGGAGACAGGGGATTTGGCAGAGAGAGATTGAAAGTTCTTCCTTCAGGAAAGACTCCTCCCTTCCCCAGGGAGACTAGAATCCCATGACCCAGCTTCCTGGAGCCACTGAACCTAAGGCTACCTCCCCCTAGGCTGCCTTCAGAGACAAGGTTCAGGCACCGCTTTCAGGATGGCACCCAGGGGAGCCAGCTTTGCCTGAGCCTGGCTCTGCCTGTGCCCACTTAGCTTCTGGTTACTGGCAGAGCCCTTCCTTCCTGCAGGCATCTACTTGCCATTCAGATGCAAGAGGAATTCCCACCATTCTGTTCGGGCAACTGAACCCTTGGGGAAAGGGAAGTAGGGAGGGGAGGGGGAGGTTGGACAAAAGCTCTGACTATCTGCTCTATTACAGAGCTTGCTGCTAGCAGACCACACCCTGAGAAAGGTCCTCAGGACCAGCCTCTGAGGCTTTTGAGCCCATGGGCCTGTGAACTGAGCAAACAGTGGCTTCTGTGGGCTTCCTTCCTCCCAAATTCTCTCCATGCTAAAGCAGATCCCTGCTGTGCCTCATGCTACAGATTTCTTGCTGTCATCATTGCTGAAACTGGCCCGCTTCCTATACTGTATTGAGTGTTTGCTCCATTTTAATGAGTGTACTACAAGTGCTCTATCACTGAGCTACATCCCCAGCCCTTCAGTGCGCCTTCTCAGAGGTTTACGAAGCTGCTCACAGCATCTCCCCCTCCTGTCATCAAAGTGAACCATTTTAGGAGTTTTCACCTATCTCTACTTACATAAACCTCAACAACAATCCTTCAGTAAGCATGTGGGGGAGCATAGTGCTACCCTATTTTACCAGTAGGGAAATTGAAGCTCAGAGAATATTCTGGAGCTTCCCAGAGTTCCCAGAGATAGCAAGCACCTGAATTGAAAGCAGAATGAAGTGCTATGGGAGGATTCTTCTGTACACTATGAATATGTATTGCTCTCATTTGCTAATAAAACACTGATTGGCCAGTAGCCAGGTAGGACATTAGGCAGGACAATCAAACTGAGGACTGGAATGAGGAAGGGCGGAGTCAGGGGAGACATGAGCCAGCTGCCCAAGAAGCAAGATGCCAGAGGACCAGTAAAGCCACAGCTATGTGGCAATACACAGATTAATAGAAATGGGTTAATTTAAATATAAGAGTTAGTTAGTAATAAGCCTGAGCAATTGGCCAAACATTTATAATTAACATAAGCCTCTGTGTGTAATTTGGGAAGCGGCTGCCAGGTATTTGGGAACAAGTGGGGGGGGGGAGGCTTTGCTTACAATGAAGCCTTGAGTCAATGATGAGAAGCTCCATGACTATCAGTGCTGTATTGAAGGCTCTACAGCATCATCCCTGCAGCCCAGCAGCCATCCAGAGGGACTCAACAGCTCATTCACCTCATCTTAGGGAGATGAGTCCAAATTTGCAGACATTTAGCGACTTGGTTTTTATTATTATTATTATTATTTAGATAAATTCTTACTATATAATAGCCTACTCATTATGTCCCCCAAGTTGGCCTCAAACTCACTATGTAGCCCAGGCTAGCCTTAAACTCACACTATCTTCTTGTTTCAGTAATTCCCAATTACTGGAATTGCAGGCATTTGCCACCACACCCATTACCTGAAATAATTTGAGAAAATTTTTATCTCTAGAGATGGGATTTGAACCAGGAACCAGAACCACTTAGAGCCATAGCCTATGCCTCCATCACTAGGTCAATCTGTGATAGGAAATAGTCTCTTGGATGGGAACTGCCACTCTAAAGCCTGGGGCTTCCTATATGGGACCTTGCACATTGGCTGGAATGCAGAAATTCCTGAGGATGAGGAAGATGTAGCAGGAGCACCCAAGTCCCAAGGGCTAGAAAGAAAACGTGGTCAGTCCCTCAGTCATCTGAGCGGATGATACTCAGTTCAGCACCCTTCCTACACAAGGCACTCAGGAAAGGCTTACTGAGTTATGGCTGAAAAAAGAAATAGATCCCTATGATGGGGGGAGGGGTCCAAGAAGGACACAAGGGAAGGACTTCATCCTCAAATGTTCATCAGTGATGAGACAGTGACCAAAACAAGATGTGGAGAGTAAATGAAATGCCAAATTGTGTACATTTGTTTAAGTGCCATGCATGTATTGCACACCTACTGTATACAGAGCACTCAACTGATGTTATCATGACAGGGAACTGTGCCTTCGAGGAACCCACTGATGCATTGTTTTCTGATGTAGATGTCATTCCAATGTCCTAATACAAAGACAAGTAATCACCCTCACTCTACAGCTAGGGCAAGAATCCTGGGCCAAGTGAGGTGGCACACACCCACAATACCAGCACTCAGGAGGCTGAGGACCATGAGTTTGAGGACAGTCTGGCAATGTAGATACTGTCTTTAAAAAAATCATGGTTGAGAAGAATGGCAAGACACACTATGATTAGAAGGTGCCAACTGGGATCCACTCACTTGCCAAGAAGAGTCACAGCTTTGAGGAGAAAAGCTAGCAGGCAGAGAACACGTTCATTCTGTATTAGTCATGCATGTGTCCTTGACTCTTCCCAGGATAGCTGAAATACATAGAGTTCCGGGACACTGTGTCCACTAGGATGCATTCAGTTACAACTAAGAAAAGCTGGCAGAATGGGCTAAAACACGGGTAAGTCCATTGTTTACCTCAGATGACTTTTACTTTTTCCTCCGGAAGTCTCCTCCCAAGAGATGCTGTGGCACACAGGAGCATCCAGAACTGAGTTTCTGTCTTTTTGCTTTGTTTGGTTTGGTTTTGTTTGGTTTTGTTTTGTTTGGTTTGGTTTGGTTTGGTTTGGTTGTTGTTGTTTTGGTTTGGTTTGGTTTGGTTTTCTGAGACAGGGTTTCTCTGTGTAGTTTTGGTGCCTGTCCTGGATCTCGCTCTGTAGACCAGGCTGGCCTCGAACCCACAGAGATCCGCCTGGATCTGCCTCCTGAGTGCTGGGAATGAAAGGCATGCACCACCACTGCCCAGCCCAGAACTGAGTTTCAAGGTCACTGCAGGCTGTAAGAATCGTGGCGAAGATGACAATATGGCTATTCAAGCCCACTGAAGTCATTAGTAAACCATGGAGAAAGGGGTTGCTATACATAACACTGAGAGGGCTCAAGGAAATGGGTGCTGAGGTCCTGACTGGAGTCACATTCTGTTTCTGGATTTCTGGGGTGAGGCCTGGTACCAGCTAGTTTGAACCCAGGATTGTGATTCAAAAGGGAATGGAAAAAGATAAATCTGTCATGAGCTAAGCTCTACCTTGAATGCTGTATCTATACTTCTCAGAACTGTTTCTCTTGAGAGAAAATAGGGGGCACCCAAGAGCCCCTTGCTTAAATAGCCATCCCCTATGCTCGGGTGTCTTAGGAGAGATATAGAGGAATTCTCATCCCTAAACTAGCACACGTTTGCTAGGTAAGCTATTGGCCACTCACTTTCGGTAGAACCATCCAAAAGCCATTGCTGACTCCCTGGATCCCTGAATCTCTAAGGCATACTCTCTGAAGGTCCTCAGCATGCCTGTCCAAGTCATAATCATAGACATTTTGCTCTCTCCCCTGCCAGGTCAGCTTCCATTGGCTGCCCCACTATTCCATTCATTTTTTTTTTTTGGCCTCATTCTCTACCTCCAGCTAGCCCTCCACTAAAAGTCACAGACCATATGACTCAGACTCCATGAATGCTGCATGAGTGCTGTTGACAGTCAGCACAGATACCTAGGAATCATTTGGAATTCCGAGTCTGTGCATAACCGGGACTGTGCTTGTCACTCTGCTCAAAGTGCCTGTGAATTTATGCAAATGTCATTTCCAAAGGTGAGTATTGCAAGACTACAGAATTGAGTAAACACGGGCCTTGCTGGCAGGTTGCTATACTGATGTCTCCTCCTTGGATTCAGCATAATTGGATGACTGGAGCTGGGGTGGGCTACACTACCCCTCCTCAGAGCAAGATGACGAAATGCTAAGAAAATGGAAATAACAGGTAATAATCTTATTGGGTGAATGGGGAAATGACAAATGTCCTAGCGTCGCTAGGCCGAGGAGGACTTCTTGCAGTGCTGATTGGACCTGAGTGGCTAGAGGTTTCCAGGGGTCACCTTTGTCTATTTTCTGTCTTGGGTGTTTACACCTGTAGCCTAAAGACCGTGTTAGTGGAACTGCTCTTTGCTGGTATCCTTTTACACTTTCTCAGCATATGAATGAGTGCCTTACCAGTGGTTACCTGGTAGTGGATAGATTTCGGCGTGGGAATAGTCTTACAGCTGTTTCAAAAACAGTGCTTACCCTCTGCAACCAGGTTCCTCTGAGGTCTCTATTCTCTTTCTTTCTGCCAGACCCTATGACAGTCTCCCTGCCATACCCCTGTTTGTACCAGTGGCTTGCTCCATGTGGGCCTGCTCTCCCCAACCCACCACCTCCCACATGCACACATCCATCTGATCGATCCCCATTAAAGCCAACTTCAGCCACCCTGCCTGAGGGAGTTCTTGCTGAACTCATGAGCCCTTCTCCCGCTTTATGCCTCCACTGACTATTGCTTTTGCCATGATCGATCGTGGAGATTGTTATGTCAGTTAAATATGTCCATTCTCCTTGCCCATCAAACTCTGTGATTCTAGAGACTGGGGACCCTGTCTAATTTATCTCTGTTGCCCCTGTGTCTAGGCACAGCGCCTAGAATATAATAGACACTCGACAAATGTTTAATGCTCGCAGAGTACAGGTCAGAGGCCTAATGACCACCCAGGAGAGCATACTTGCTGATTGTACAGACTCCGCTGTCAGACAACTTGAGTTCAAATCCTAGATCTCCATTTGCTGGCTGGGTGATGGCCTAGTTACATAAAACCAAGAGTAACAGTCCCTACCTTCTGGAAATGTAGCAAAGACAACCCAAGAGCGCAGCATGTGTGTGGTGCATAGCCAGTGCTTAACTCATGGGGCAAGCTGCTGTTATCAGTGCTGATGATGTGGTCAGAGGTGAGTCTTTCACATCTCTATTAGCGACTTATCTGACCAACGCAACCAAATACCCAATAGAAACAAGCAGAGGGATTGTTTCTTTTAGCTCAGCTTCAGGGGGCACAGAAAATCATAGTAGGGAAGTCATGCAGAGCGCCCCACAGTGGTCGAAGCATGTGGTTGAGGCTTGTTTATATGTTGGTGACCAGAAAACAGAGCTCAGGCTGGAATCAGGGCTGGGCTGTCATCACCTACATAGGGCTCCAAAGACCTTGCTTCTGCAGGCCAGCTCTCACCTCTGTGGGGTTACATAGCCCCTCAAAGCAGTACCAACCACTAGGAACCAAGTATTCAAAACATGAGCCTCTGAGGGACTTAGATTCAGATTCAAACCGTAACAAACTGCCCGCTGCCTTTTCTAGTTTTCTCCTCCATAACAGACCCATAACATCTCCATCAAAACTCCAGTGAAATGGACAATATGTGAATCACTTATGCGAAGGAAAACTACTAAACAATTCTTCCATGATAAGTTGTGAACTGCCTATCCCCTCCCACCTCTGCAAATCTGTGTGTGTGTGTGTGTGTGTGTGTGTGTGTGTGTGTATGTGTGTGTGTGTGTGTGTGTGTATGTGTGTGTGTCTGTGTGCGTGTGCGCATGTATTTCTCTCTCTAGAAATTCTTATAGTTCTACTAGCCTCTCCAAACACATTAGAGAATGTGGAAACATCAAGCTGTTTGAGTGAAGATTAAATTATCATTTATAATTAGGCCAAGAATACTAGAATTCAATACTCATCTGACCCAGCTGCCTTTGGTATCTAATAGTGAGATATAACTGTGTGTCCCATGCCATATTTGCTATTTGCTTTTGCCATACTGGCAATTTATTGAGGATCTCAAAAAGGTGAAGCAAGCTCTCTACTGTTGAGCTATATCACCAGTCTCCCCCCTTGAGTAAATGTAGGCTGGGGATGCAGCTTAGGCAGTAGAACACTCAAAGTCCTGAGTTCAATCCCCAGCACTACATAAATTGAGCATTATGGCAAATACACATAATCCCAGCACTTGGGAGGTGGAGCCAGGAGAAACAGAAGTCAAAGGTCATCCTCAGTTATTTATTGAGTTCTAAGCCAGCTTGTAAAACAAACAAACAAAAGTAACTTGATATAAAAAATGGACAGGTTGAACTTTAGGGTATTTTTTTTTCTCAAAAGGAAGATCAGAAGAAGTCATTTGAAACTGACATACTATGAAACACAAACTGAAATGTCTTCCATGTTATCACACGAAGGAATAAAAAAAAAGAAAAAAGAAAAAAGAAACATCCCGTCTTCCTCAGGTTGTGTGTTGCGGTGATTCTGTATCTGTACACCAATTTACTGGTCTCCGTGCCCAGAAGACCCAAAAGCACCCAGAAACACCCAGAAGCACCCAGGTGACTCTGTGGAAACATGGGCCCACTTACTGGAAAACTATCATCAGGGACCTGGTGGCACTTGACACCAACCACAGCTAGCCCAGGGGGACACAGTCTAGACTTTTTGCCTCTCACTCAATGCAAATCTGGCCTCAAACCCTTCACACTTTGTGTCCCTCCTTCCTAAATTCAGTATCAGCTTGGTTTAGGTCTTCACCAGTTCCCTTGGATTAGCATGAACCTGTTCCCTTGGCTTAGCATGACATCCTCCTCCCACATCTCTCTGTCCCTTAGAGCCCCTCCTAATCTCCAACCATATGCCTGTAAAAAAAAAAAAAAAAAACTCACGAATCCAGTGAAAGTTTACCAGATGAATGAGCACAAGTCTCCATTTGAAGGCATGATTGATGTACCTTGGAGGCAAGGTGCAGTGCAAATGAGGTCTGAAGTTTGGAGAAATCAGAAATGCACCAGTTGACGGCATGGATTAACAAGAGGTCTGGAAAACTGGGATAGGAGCAGGAAGAGTCCTTCCCAGCCAGAGAGGTGATGGCTTTGTGGAGTAAGCATCCTGCCTCCTTGACCTCACTCCTTGATGTTCCTTCTTGGGCTTGGAGAAGCCACTTAACCTCCCCATATTCCCTCACCTAAATAAGGGGGACGATGATGACACTCACCGCCTAATAGAATTATTGAGAATAATAAATAATGCCTGACCTGTGTTTTTACTCCTTCTTTGGTAATGACCAAGAATATCTCCTTGTAAATCCACCTGCTGTATTACTTACATATTCAAGGATTTAGAAAACACTTTCTCACCCCTTTCCATGAAGAACACGGTCTGAGAGTTGCTATAGTAACTTCTCCCCCAGGAAGAGAGAAAGAGAGCAAGAGAAGGGGAAAGTGTGTGTCATGGTTAGGGTCTCTGGCTACGGATGTGTGGTGCCGTGTGACTTTCAGCCTGCTATTTGACTTCTCTGAGCCTCAATTCTACAGCTTCAAAATGGGGATTATCAAAGTTTATGATGGAGGCACAGGGTAATTCAATGGCTGCGACGGTAGTGTAGAACGGATCCTTCACTGAACCACCTAAGGGATGAATGGCACCATCTTCAGCCAGGTCCCTGGGATACCTGCAGCCACAGATGAGGATGACTTAATTATACTGTTGGCAGGGAAGATCCTGGTGACCTTCATTATTGTACTCCATTTTCAGAGATGTCTGTAAGAGGCTATTGCAAGAGACACCTTCTAGCTTCTTTCTTCACCCTACTCCAAGTAATTTCCCAACTGGATTTGTTTCCTGCCAAGATTTCTAAAAATAACTTTATTTCCAGAGAGGAGGGAATGACATGATCTTCCAAAAAGAGACAAATTATCCTGCTTACAAAGCGCTCAGGGATATGTTCAACGTTGGATGTCTGACAAGGATCCTGATGGCTTTGGCAGAGAGGGCTTTGGCTGAGGACATGTGAGGCCAAAATACTAAGCATCGACTCCAGCAACTCAACTCAACCAACACGACCAACATGCATTTCACCTCTCCCTTGATGTGTTAAGCATTAGAGTTACACAGTATGATCAAGAAGTGGTCCCTACACTCTAGGAACCCACAGAGATGACAGAGACAGAGACAGAGATAGATAAATACAGAGACAGATGTGGTTCAAAGTTATGCAGAACACAGCACATACAGGTCATTGGCTTCTCCAAAGTCAGATGCAGTAGAGAAGGGAAGAAGCCATCCTCAGAGAAAACCTTCATTGAGGGTCTCAATGTGCAGGTGCTACTCTCAAGTCCTGGGGAATAGCAGCAAACCAGGCAGCAGCTACCCACCTGCCTGTATCTCTTTCACATCAGTGCAAAGGGCAGGGATGCTGAGGGCAATGATGACAGCTGTATTGATAACACTAACACTGTCACGTCCTGAGGACCTACCACGTGCCAGGCCTCGGAGTGCTCAACTGCGGAACAGAGCCCGCTTCATGGCGCAGCAAGAGGATATGCTCCCACGTAGTCTCCCAGCTCCCGAAAATCAGATGATACCCCTTTTTCACAACTGGCCAGAGAGAGGCTCTTTACCATCCCTCATTTGCATATCAAGTGATTCCCAGCCTCAGGACCCAGCTCAATCATATCTCACCTTACAATTCCCCTTCATGTTCATAATAATTATCCCAATGACCAGGCGCTAGGACTCTGAACCAAGGACAGCACAAACGTGTGCTGCTTTCATGGCCCACCACTTTCATGATCTGCCACTTGAACCTGCTTCGAGAAGCTTCCACAGAGCCCAGGAACTACTTTCTATGAGACATAACAGATCTTTTATCCAGGTAGAAATGCAAAGACAGCCCCAGGAGGGTTAGTTTCTAAGAAGGTCACTTTACCATGTGTTATTTGTTCTTCCTCACAAAGAAGCTAGGTGTCCTGCCACTCAGAGTGCTGTTCACTGAGACGCACTCTGGATCATTTCTCTCCACCCACTGAAACACAGAGAGCCAGTGCTCAAGGCACGGACAGAACAGGGTCAAGCGTGAGGAGTTGTAGTCTACCCATAGGACCAAAAGACTGGGGCCTCCCTAAGGCTGCATACAATGTTCTCTCTATCTGGAATCTGATGTCCCACCTCACAGTCTTGACCTGGAGAACTGTATGCACCCTTGTAGACACAGATTATTGATCATGTCACCTGTGAATGCTCTCGGGAGCAGATTCAGACCTCTTTCCTCTGTGTTAACAATGCATCTTATCTGTATGTTCATTAGATAAACCTCATGCCATGTGCTACTATCAATTTGCATATAGACACATATTCATATTTTATTTTAGGTTATGAGCTCCACAAAGGCTTTTCCCCTTCTGGGCCCAGCTCAGATGCGCTTCTTCTGTGAAGCCATGATAGATACAATCAATAGCATTTTTGCATACATCTCTAACTATTTAAGTCTATTTCTGATTCCTCACCCAGCTCCTACCATGCGGTGAATGCTCATTAGCTGTAACTCATTAGCTTGTAAATTTTGGGTCCCGTGGGTCTTGTTTCTGGGCACAGATGAATGGAAAGATGCATGGACCAGCAGCTAACATAATGAAAAGACAATCCCATTTCTATCTTTGTTTCTCCAGGAAAGAGACGAGACAGGATATACAACTCACTGGCACACTCCCCCAAGATACCCCACACCTCCCATTCCCAAATGCTCTCAGGCTCTGGAAGTGTCCTGAGTGCTGCTCGCCAACCCTGAGACAGATAGCCAAACTCCTCCAGCTTGCTTGTTATTCCTCTTGGCATCCTCTCTTCTCCTGATCTGGCTCCTCCACCCGTCCTTTTCCCTTCCACTTTTAGTGGGAGGCCCTTCTTCTTACCCTCCTACATGGCTGGTATTCTACCTCTTAGAACCTATTCTCTCCAGAGAGATAAAGGGCTCTGTATGAGCAGGCTGGGTGTATCCTCTGGCTAAGAAGTCTTGTCGGGTCATGTGTGTCTATCAAATGGATGCATAAACAAATGCAAGATTTGCTCTGTTTACTTTTCCATCGATTCTGAACTAGACAGTACCTACTGTGCACCCATCATGGGCACTAGGGAGTGGGCCTTGACAAGAACAGTAAAAAAAAATCTTAGCTAAGCATGCTTGGAGAATGTTCCTTTTCCTGGAAATGCAGATTCAGTGTTTATCCCCAATCCTCTACATTGTGAGTTATTCTCTTGAAGGCAAGGGTATCTGTTTTGAGAACTTCCACTTCTGTTAATTGGGTAGGAAATTGACCCAGAAAGATCAACAACAGAACCTGGCTGGACCTTTACACTTGACCTTAGATTTCAATGAGAGGTAATTGTACTTGGAAGTCCGTGATAGGGTCTTTTGGCCTACTGACTGCTATTGTTATTTTGAAGATTTGGCTTGAGCCAAAGGTCCAAAAATGAGTCCTAGTATAAATACGTTAATGCAATTATCACAACAATGACAAGCACTGCCCACTAAGCATTTGCAATGCAATGTTATACCCTCTGAGATAGGTAGCAGGGGTTGGCCTCATGCCTAACATAATGAAATTAAGATCATATCTTGCTTAATTCTGCCAACAATTCTGCAATATAGGGGTTACAGATCAGGAGACTGAATTTGCACAAGGCCACATGGTCAACTGTAAACTTTCCCGAGGTTATATGGGCCAGTGGGCCAGTGCCAAAATCTAGATCCAACCAAAAACCTGTTGGATTCCTAGTCTTGTGTTCTCAGACCCTTTGCCATCTCCTCCTTATCCAAGGATCCTGTTCCACTCAAGGTAGCCTCCAGGAAGCTGTGAACCAAGATGGTCTTTGTGCCCATATGTTGCTCCTTCTCTATCTCATGTCCCTAATTCCTTCAGCTTCAAACACACACACACACACACACACACACACACACACACACACACACACA